>PVJS01029752.1:0-24557 GCA_004027185.1 Glis glis
TCTCTCTCTCTCTACTTAGTGAGGCCCTCCGCAACTTTGTGAGACCCGGTTTCAAAATAAAGCATAAAAAAATAGGGCCGGGGGTGTAGCGCAGAGGTAGAACACCCCTGTGTTCAATCCCCGGTACCCCCCCCAAAAAAAGAAAAATGAGCTAGAGACCACGAGCCTCTCCTCTGGCTCCTGATAGAATCACCTGGGAAGGCGTTTGAGAACTTTAATGCCTGCATCCCACTCTGCCCCTAGGTCGGCATTGACTTGGGCCTAGATGGGGAGCATCACTGGGCTGAGATCTCCTGGAGTTGAGAATCACTGTTAAAGGTCCAGACCTTCACGAACAGGATGAGGCTTGGAAATGCAGTCACCAGTGTTCCTTGGTCACTTGGTGCCTGACGCGAACAGCAGTGTGCAGGGGATGGTTGGGAACACAGAGGTCTACCTGCCAGGAGCTGGCCCTTGTGGCAAGTCATCTCTCTAGGGGCTCAGGCCCTGCAAGTATGAAAGTCTCCACGTTTAGCCTGGGTGGCGAAGGCTGGTCACATGGCCTCTGCCCCGTCCTGTATGCTCCCCTTCCCTCTCACATCATAGATCTGCCAATTGTCCAGTGTCTGAACGCGGTTATATGTACTGATCCAATTCTTTCCTTGTTTACAGTGACTGGGCATGTTACTTTGCTAGGAGCAGTATGACCAATTAATTCAAGCTAGGTGCTTACAACAAGAGAAATGTCTTTTATTTCAGTTCTGATGTCCAGATGTCCAAAATCAAACCAAGAGGGACAGCCTGTTCCTTGCCTCTCTCCTGGATTCGGGTGGTGACACTCCTGAGCTTGCAGCTATATCACTCCAGTCTCTGCCTCTGCCACCATGAGGCCACCTCCCCTCGGTGTCTACCTCTGTGTCTCTTTTCCTCTTCAAAGGACACCAGTCAGACTGGATGAAGGGCTCAGCCTCTTCCACTATGACCTTACCCTAACTAATTACATCTGCGACAGCCTTGCTTCTAAATATAGTCCCACCCTGAGGTAGGAAGAGAGTGCATTTCATGGTGACACTGTGCAACTGAGGACTGTGGGTCACTGTCCTGCTGTTACTCCCAAATACTCCAAAATAGAAGTTGTCACTTGAAGTTTGAACTCCTTGCCAGAAGGATTGGGTTTTATTCATTTGGGGACCTTCACAGTGCTCTATAGTAGAGCAGCTCACATTTCAAAATGAATTAGAGCAACATACTAAAAAAAAAAAATACAACAAGTATTTTGTAAGGGTAGATTTCAGGACCCACCCAAACCTTGCTGGGTCAGAGTCTCTGAGGATGCAGACTAGGAACCTACATTTTTTTTTTTTTTTTTTTTGCGGTACCAGGGATTGAACCCAGGGGCATTCTACCTCCGAGCTACACCTCCAGCCCTATTTTTTATTCTTTATTTTGAAACAGGGTCTCACTAAGTTGAGGAGGGCCTCACTAAGTAGCTGAGGCTGGCCGCAAACCTGGATCCTCTGGTCTCAGCCTCCCAAGTACTGGGATTACAAGCGTGTGCCACCACGCCCGGCTGGAACCTGCATTTTTGAGAGCTGATGAACCTACAAGTTCTGATGGAGTCTTTGATCCACACACTGGGAGGCACTAACGTGGGATTTGACTAGAAAGGCTTTGCAGCCAGGAGCCGAGTGTAAATTCTCGTGGGGTATGTTAGACAGGGTTCTCCAGAGAAACAGAACCAATACCACATATACACACAGATAGAAAGAATTGAAGGAATTGTCTCATATGACTATATCAGGAGTTGGCCGCGTCTAAAACTTGCAGAGTGGACCAGCAGACTAGAGGCTCAGGGAAGAGTCAATGTTGTAGTTCTAGCCCAAAGGCAGACCACTGGCAGAATTCTCCGATACTTGGGGGAAGTCCACCTTTTGTTCTAGTCTAGCCTTCAACTATTTGGATATGGCCCACCCACGCACATTGTGGAGGGCAATCTGCTTTCCTCAAAGCCCATCAATTTTAATGTCAGTCTCATCTAAAAGCATTCTCAGAAACCTCTAGAATAATGTTTGGCCATGTATCTGGGTACTGTGGTGCAGCCACATTGACACACAAAATTATCCATCACATGGAGATCTCAGGGAGTCTAGCAGTGGGAGAGGACGAGTAAGAGGAGAGGAGGACGAAAGGTCAGAGCAGCATTATACATCCTAGGCTTGTGTTTCTCCAGGCTGGGGCAGGGGTGGGGGCACAGGGGGCGTAGCTTGGACCACCAGCCCCAGAATTATACCGGAAAATCCACATCAACAGGCCCCACCCAGGAATCAATGAATCAGATCCCTGAGCTATGACCCAAGCATCTATAGTCTAAACAAATTTCTCAGGTTGTATTAAGAAATTATAAGTATGTAAACAATATACTTACAAGTATTTCATAAATGTTATAGAATATGCAGTATGTTATTATTTATTATACATATATATACTTCTATACTAAAGCAGATAGTTATCTATAAATATGAGACCTAAGCCTGGTGCATAAGTATTACATAATACTATGCTTGTAGGTACGTTTGAAACACTATACATACATCAGTGCGCAAGCCTGACACTAATTCCCTCTTGGGCTTTCGTGTGTCTTTGTGCCCAGTAGCTAATTCTGTGCCTGGTGCAGGGAAGTGGCCTGCCCAGTAGCCTGTCAGATGATCATTTTGCCAATCGTGACTTTTGCAGAGCAGTGTAAAGTGGGCCTTTCTGGGAGAGGAGGAGAGGGAAGGATTGCGGGGGAGGCTGACCACCTGGCTTCAGGTAGGAGGTGGCTGTGTGCAGGGCGTCTTAAGAGACAAATGGGATGTCACAAGGCAGAAAGGGCAGGGACAGCACTGAAGGAGGGAGGGACAGAAAGCAGAGAGTAAAGGTGAGCTCGGGGCTTGGGGACAGATGCTCAGATGCTCTGGGAGACAGGGTGGAAGGCTGGGTGAGGATAGAAAATGACGTCTTAGGTGTCAGTCTGCACTTTGTGTGCGAATCCCCAGTGGCTCCCTGGCTGCCCTCAAGTTAGTCTTAGTTTAGAGTCCTAATTTTAGAGTCTCAGAACAATACACACTGTCAGGATGAGAGGGCAGATTAGAATGATCCCGGAGTTGCTGGGGTTCCCAGGCAGCAGTGCAGTGTGAGGATGGCTGCTGAGGCTCCAGGCCCGAGCTATGACGGGGTCACAGCAGGCTTATCCGCATCTGAAAGCACCAGGAACTCAAGGCTGCAGACCCTGAATCTGCTCCCTGCTGCTTGCGGTCTGTGGTCTAATTCATCATCCCAGGTTCCCAACAGGAGCATTCCCAGGACCCCTTTGGCTGGGTACTCAGGGATGTGTGTGGGTGAGGCTGTGACAGATATGTCACAGTGTTTCGAGCCAGACTTCCTGGAGTCCCCTGCACCGGCAGGGCCCGCCACTCTTGCTCACCAGTTGGAAAGTATGCTGATTCCTTTGGAATTGCTCCTTTTTGGAAAATAAGAAACTAAGAGGCTTATTGAGAAACTAAGATGCTTATTGAGAAATGAAGATGCTTATTAGTAAGAGTTGCAGTTAATGTAGGAAATAGGAATGTAGGAAATAGGAATAGCACGTTGATGTGAAGATCCCCCTCCTCCCCCCCTTTCCAGCACTTTCCCTTTGCCTTCTTTCCTTCCTTAGTTTCTGCTCAGCTCTCGCGCTGTCACACACACTTGCTGCCCCAACACACACGCCCACATGAATCCCACCCAGTGCACTCACATCTGGGGTCCTGGGCGGTTGCCCATGGCTAGCAGGCTTCCAAATTCAATGATCTCATCTAATAATTTTTCAAATAACAAAACCCCAAAAATGATTCCTCTAGGACATGCCTTGGGAATCAGCCAACTCCCTTTGTGGAAGTAAGTCTTAAGCACTTTAAATTGGGATAAAAGTTTTTTTTTAGAAAATCCTCATGTTGAGTTTAAGAACATTGGGATGAGGGGATAGCCCAGTGGATAGCTCAGAGGTAGAGTTTTTGCCTAGCATTTGCCGGGCTTCAGGTGGAAGGAAGGAAGGAAGGAAGGAAGGAAGGAAGGGAGGAAAGAAAGAAAGAAAGAAAGAAAGAAAGAAAGAAAGAAAGAAAGAAAGAAAGATCATTGTTAACATCAGAGCATAAAACAGGTACAATTCAGTCAGGTATGGTGGTGCACTTCTGTAATCCCAGTACTTGGGAGGCTGAGACAGGAGGATCGCAGGTTTGAGGTCAGCCTTAGCAACTTAGCGAGACCCCCAGAAACTCAGGGAGACCTTATTTCAAAATAAAAGAAATAAAAGGGCCGGGGGTGTAGCTCAGAAGTAGAATGCCCCAGGGTTCAATCCCCAGTACCAAAACCAACCAAACAAACAAACAAAAACCAAGTACAATTGAAGATACCCACTAATTAAAATCTCTCACTTTATTATGAGCATATTTATTGAGATGTTTAGAGGAGAATAACAACAGTTTAAAAAAGAATTTTAAAAAGATGTTTCATTACCAACATTAACAATTTTGGTAATAGCAATCTGTGGCTTCATCTTCACTTCATCACCCCTCCAAATACCCCAGGTCCTACAAGGCCACATTCACACGTACCACGGTGAGGGCCGTGCTGTGATTAGAATGTTTATGTCCCCGAAAAAATTCATGTTAGAGTTGGTCATGGTAGTGCACACCTGTAATCCCAGTACTTGGGAGGCTGAGACAAGAGGA
The DNA here is from genome assembly GCA_004027185.1 of Glis glis. Classification (NCBI taxonomy): domain Eukaryota; kingdom Metazoa; phylum Chordata; class Mammalia; order Rodentia; family Gliridae; genus Glis; species Glis glis. The sequence continues at coordinate 4,728 of PVJS01029752.1, forward strand.
TCTCAGGTTCAAGGCCAACTCACCAACTTAGGGAGATCCTGTTTCAAAAATAAAAAATAAAAACGGGCTATAGCTCAGAGGTACAATACTCCTAGGTTGAATCCCCAGTAACTCCCTGTATTGGTCAGGGTTCACTAGATCAACAGAATTCCCAGAATGAAGAAAGGTGGGGGGGGGAAGGATTTATTAGATCGGCTCACAATGTAGTCCTGGGTTTCGACTGCACATGAAGAGTCAGAGGAATCAGGCAGTCCAAGAGCTGAAGCCCCAGGATCGAAGCAACCACCAATTCAGTCCAGTCCAAGATGTGAAGACAAGGAAGCTCCTCGGAGAAACGACAGTGAAGTTTCAGCTCGAAGGCTGGAGACTGACGATCCCAGACGAGAGCAGAAGATCAAGAAGCTCCTCAAGGAAACGGCAAAATTGCAGACCAACGATCTAAGATGAAAGCAGATGCATTCTCTTCAGGAAGAGTCGCAGCAGCTTCTACACGGCTTTCTCCTTCTTTTATCCAAGTCCTGCACCTATCAGAACCCTGCTGCCCACATTTAGGGCAGGACTTCGGGTTCAATCCGCTGTTATACAACCAAAGTCACATGATCTGGGGTGAGTCAAGTTGACAAACCAGACCAACTATCACACTCCCCCCCCCAAAAAAAAATCATATTAGGCCTGGCTTGCTGGTGCATGCCTGTAATCTTACTACTTGAGAGGCTGAGACAGGCTCACTAAGGTTCACTAAGGATCCCAGGTTCACTAAGTTGCTGAGGCTGGCTGTGAACCTGCAATCCTCCTGTCTCAGCCTCCCAAGTACTGAGATTACAAGCACGCGCCACCACGCCCTGCTGGACATCCCCTTTAGACTGAGGTCTTTTATCTAACTTAGGAGGGTTCTTTATCCTTGCTATTCAAAGAGTGGTCCCTGCTCCTGCAGCATCAGCCTCACTCAGGAGCATCTTAGAAATGCAGACTCTCTGGCCCCATCCAAACCTGCAGAACGAATAGGGACTCTGCAGCTTACCAAGATCTCCCGGTGACCCACTTACACTTCAAATTTGGAGAAATAGCGGTCTAAATAACAAGGAGTCATCTTTCTTTTAAATTCCTGGTTGTTGTAAACACACAGTGCCCTGTTTGTTTAAGTAGGAAAGCCAAACGTTAAGCATTCTTTTCTTAAATATCCTCCCCCAAAATAAAAAAATATATATATATTTACCTCCCTTCAAGTATATTTTGAGATGAATTTGAGGTAAAAGGTTACGATTTCAAATTCTCTTCGTTTAATCAAACCATCTCTAATCAAGTCTGAATTGTCAAGGAAACCATGATAAGAAAAATCTTCTGGTGGAATTATCCCCAGCCCATAGCAATTGAAGTCTGGAGGGAGTCATGGAGGAGATGATTAATCTGGGAGAAGAAAAGGATTTTTTTTTTTTTTACTGCTGTCATTTTGGAAGAGAACCAAAACATAGTTGTTCTCAAATGTCAAATGCATTTATGTAGTCCTAGAGAGACCACTGGGTAGACAGAAGAGGGAGACTGATCTGGAATGGCTACAAACATTAATTTCCTAAGCCTAAGAATTGTTAAAATATGAAGTATGCTGCTTATGAAACTGGGAAATTTAATCCTTGGACCCCTTTGTGGTTGATGAAGAGAAAAATCATGTTCTGAGAAGAGGGGAATATTGGATGGTTTCTCAGGCTGTTTCTGACTCTGGGATTTCATGAGGTTGCAAAACTCTAAAACTGCCGACCACAGAAGGAGGAGTCTTTGATTTTCTGGAATTTATTTCTGGCCTCTGGTTAGGAGTCTGTTGGTTCAAAATGTTTCTGATGTGCACCAGAGCTATATCTCATAAAAGTCAGTGTTTTGAACTTCATTTCAATATGCATCCATGACTTCTCTTTTACTTCAAGCAGAATAATGTAAGAAACCTTTTATTTGTTAGTGTGCAAGTGTATGTACACAAACAGCCAGTAGGACCATAACTGTCTTCCCCTGTCAGTGTAAGAATCCAGGTTATTTCTGTTCTTTGGGATGTTTGTGTGACTATGAGCTTGGTAGAGTTAGCATTACTTTTACCCTTTATAGTGAATGTCTTTTTTTTTTTCTTTGTGACGCTGGGGATTGAACCCAGGGGCATTCTACCTTTGAACTCCACGCCCGGCCCTTTTTATTTTTTATTTTGAGACAGGGTCTCAGTGTGTTGCTGAGAGTCTCACTCTGTTGTTGAGGCTATCTTCAAATCTGAACCCCTGTCTCAGCCTCCCAAGTAAGAGGAGTATGCCATGCGCCACCACACTCGGTGAATGTCTACTTCTAAATGGAGTTTTCCTTCCATGCTTGTGTCCACTTTGTTTGTCTCCGACTCTTTGGAATACCTGTTGCACTTCAAAACAAAACAAAACAAAATCTGCCTCGCAAGGCTTCTTTGAGTCTACATATACTACAGTGTATTTCATCTTGATTTATTTCCCCAATTAGATCCACCTATTTCTCCATCGATATAGACGTTCATGCATCCTCCAGTTCGCTTTTCAACAGACATTTTGCTGAACATGTACCATGCATGTTCAGCATAACTCCATGTACTATGGAGTTATTCCAGTGCTGAAGATAAAATGATAAGCAAGAAGTAGTGCCTATCCTGGAGAAGACCACAAGGAGGGAAACACAACCAAGTATATACAAGCAGATAACAGTGATAAAATAAGGGTTTGCCAAGGTGTTATGGGGACACTGAGGGAGAGCACCTGACTGTCAGATTAGGGCAAGCTGGTGGTGGAGCTCAGAGAGGGCTTCCTGGAGTCGGGGGAGACACTCCAGGAGCATTTGGGAGGAGAAATGGCTTCAAGGGGCAGAAGCGAGGGGCAGAAGCAAGGGGCAGAAGCGAGGGGCAGAAGCGAGGGGCAGAGGGCTCAGAGCGCCTTGCTGTTTAGTCATCTCTGTTCCTCTCTGAGCCTGGTTCCATGTCCTGCAGAGTGTGTACTGTCGATGTGAAGGGATCTGAAGATAATTTAGGAAGTGCAACTTGCCGTTACACAGTTCTCTAAACTGTGCACCTGGACGAGCGAAAGAGAAACGAAGTAAGGAGAATCAGGTAAAGTCTCTTGATATTTTGGTGAGACGTGATTGAAAGTCTTGGCTCCCGTGAAGTGTGGGTCCCCTCAGGGAGTACAGCTTTTTAAGCTCTTCATTTGTCACAACAGAGGGGCTCGCAGAGGTGAACAGAGGAGCCGGAGCAGGAAAGAAGAGAGGTGGGCTCTACTGACTTCAGCCCCCAGCTCCTGCAGGAGATGGAGCGCCCTCACTGCGGGCCTGCGCGCTCACACACTGCCCACCCGCGCGCTCGCGCTTTCCACAAGGCGGAGGCCGCTTCCTTTCCCTTTATGAGCTTTATTCCTTTGGGTAAGATGTACTATTCTAATCTATTGTTTTTCTTTTCTTTTTGTTTTGTTTTGTTTTTCTTTTGTACTGGAGATTGAACCCAGGAACATTCTACCTCTGAGCTATACCCCCAGCCCTTTTTATTATTTATTTTTATTTTTTGTGGTACTGGGGATTCAACCCAGGGGCATTCCACCTCTGAGCTACACCCCCAGCCCTATTTTATTTATTTATTTATTTATTTATTTATTTATTTTTGAAACAGGGTCTCACTAAGTTGCAAAGGGGCTCACTAAGTAGCTGAGGCTGGCTGCCAACCTGCGATCCTCCTGTCTCAGCCTCCCAAGTACTGGGATTATAAGCGGGGGCCACTGCACCTGTCTATTTTTTTAAGCACATAACTTTTAATCTTTTGTCAATGATTTGGAGTTCTGAGGGACTCAATTATACTTTGTACAGAGGAGAATGTTTGAAATAAAGGGGTGATTTGTGACCTGGTGGAGAAATGACGAAAAGGGGCAAATCACCTTTCAGGAAAAAAAAAGTAGCGGTTTTACATAAATTCCCACTACTCAGGCAAGAAAAATGAGACTCAGTGTTACAATAACTATTTTAAAAATGCCATTACTATCTTTTGTTCATATCCAAAAATATTTCTGTGTTTTCCTAGTAGGGAGAAATAGACGTCCTGGTGTCATGTTGGGCAGCTAGGTTCTTTCTTATTGCTGCCCCTCTTTGTACTGGAGTGAGGGTGACAGTCCCTTCTGATCACCAGCAGATTGGGATAGCTGTCGTCTTCCTGCCTCTGCAGAGCAGGGCAGAGCTGGAGAGGGGCCGCTGGGAATGGACCGGGCCAGGGCTGGTGAAGTCTTGGAATGCTCACAGGAGTCTGGGTAGAAGAGCTAACAAACACCATCGGTAAGGGAGAAACTTATTTCAACTAAAATGCAGCACCATGCTAGTAATAATGGTAAAAACTATAGACTTGGATTTTTTTTTTTTTTGCGGTACTGGGGATTGAACCCCAGGGGCATTCTACCTCCAAGCTCCATACCCCAGCCCTATTTTTTATTCTTTATTTTGACACAGGGTCTCGCTAAGTTGAGGAGGACTTCACTAAGTAGCTGAGGCTGGCCGCGAACCCCGATTCTCCTGTCTCAGCCGCCCAAGTACTGGGATTATAAGCGTGCGCCACCATGCCCGGCTGGATTTTTTAAAAAATATAGAACCCTACTTATTGCATAACATGGCACAAAAATTCTCTGCTACCGTGATGAAACCAGTAAAATTAACTGTCTGCTAATATACTAGCCTTGATGAGATGCTAAGGTGCTACAATAATACCCTTTGCACATGCACACATGGGTGTGGGCATGTGTGTGCATACACACATGTGCACACACATATACCCACTAGTTTAAGTTGCCGAGGCTGGCCTTGGACCTGTAATGTCTTGCCTCAGCCTCCCATGTGCCAATCCACCTGGCTCAGCCCTTTTATTTTTTATTTTGAGATAGGGTCTAACTTAGTTGTCAAGGCTGGTCTTAAACTTGAGATCCTCCTGCCTTAGCTTCCTGAGTTGCTGTGATTACAGGCATGCACCACCGTGCCTGGCTTATTTGTAACTCATTTTAAATAAATTCAACAAAGGCTATGTGAATTCAGTCTTGAGGACGTAGGGAGAGGCAATTCTTTAAAGATTTTGTTGTCATTGTTTTTAAGAGCATGATTAAAAGCACAAGGAGATCAGCCATATGCTAAACACTACTATAAATTTAGATGGAAATCTACTTATAAGAGTAGCTCATGAATGCAACTATAAGGGAGGGAGTGATCTCTGTATCCCTTTAGTTATTATGTGGGCTCTTTGCTGGATAGAGGAACCCAATTAATACAAGAGTTGACATATGAACAAGAGAAAAGCATGAAAGTTTTTTTTTTATTTTACATGAATATGGGGATCTTCACAAGAGAGTGAAGTCTAAAGAAATGACCGAAGCATGATACTTTTCAGACAAAGAACAATAAATTTGTGAAGGGAAGACAGGATGAATGGCTATCTAGACTAGGTGGTAAGCTCTAGGGAGGTTATTAGGAGATGAAATGGGGGGTATGTAGAAGCTAGTGAAAAATAAGGGTTACCTCCGAGTTTGTTTATCTAGGTCCATGGCAGCCCGGATTACCAGTCTCTGGTGATCCAGGCTATTTCCAGCGCTGTTATGTGAAGGCCTTCCCTCCCCAAAGAATCTGTTTAGCTGCATATAGGAAATGTGAGGCAGAATGGCCCTTTCTGAAGTGACAGTTCCTAAAGTGATTTCAGATTGAAATAATCAATATCCCAATTTGTCATATTTTGGGATGGCATGTCCTTAACTCCTTCATAAATATTTGCTGAGCCCCTACTATATGTCAGACACAGTGCTGGGCACTAGACATACTTGGTGGTAGGCAGACCACAGAAGAATGAACAATGGCGTCTGTCCTGAAGGAGCAGACGCTCTCGTGGAGGGGGCAGAAAAGGAATCTGGGGGCTGGCGGGGGAAGATGCTGTGAGGACTGTTCTGGAGCCTTGGGGCACAGTGGGGGGCTAGAGAGAGAAACAATCAGAGAAACAGGGTGCCTAGAACCCATGTGTAGGTGGAGCAAAAGTCGCTGACCAGTGACTTTGAATATTTAGTAGCAGTTAACCTAGGCATCTCCATGCACTGCAGTATATGGTTAGTTAAATGTAAATTCGTTTGGATCCTGCTAACATAGACAGTACCCTCAAGCGGAAATTGAAAAAAAAAACCATGCCATAAAATCTTCCAAAGATCATCTGTATTCATTAAGTGTTTTGTGATTTGGTCACACGTGTGTGCACATCAGCTACCTTAAAGTTGGTAGTTACAGTTAATGGGAAAACAAACACCAAAGAATACATAGCACAGAGCTTTTTGGAGGAGAGGGATTTATTTTATTATTTAATATTTGAAATTTCTAATAAACATTCTAAGAAGGGTTCTGGCTCAGCAAATTACAAAAGAAAATTGAGTAGAGAACTAGAGTTACAGAAAGCTTGGGATACTTTGCTGAGCTTTCTTCACATACTGGAAATGAATCAGTGATTTAAAAATTTATGTAGTTTTTGTTAAGATAAAATCAGTTCATTCCCTTTGAATCCTTGTTTGTTTTCTCTCCTCCTTTCTCAGGCTATTAGCTCTACGATGTTAAGACTTGGTTTGTTTTGATTGCTGCTGTGTCCCCAGCATCTAGTACAGTTCTGGCACATATGTACATTTAATAAGCACCTCTGGAATGCATATTGTGGAATAAATGAAATGAACACCAATTCAAAAATTCAGCACTATCATGTCATATACATAAACATTTTGTAATAAAATAGAATAAAGCAATTCTTTACAAAGAAATTTTGTAACCTTTGAGTGAAACATAGCTACCTTCACAACTGGCCTTTAAATTCTACCTAGTTGCACTGAAATTTTTCTGTCTTGATCAGTTTTGTCACCAACCACTTGTCCAAAATGTGTATTTTACATACCAAAGCTCAACAGGTTTAAAAAATCAGCATATTGGAATGAATAGAAGCAAACATCATTTTAAACGAGGCTGTTTTTTAATTGACTCTGGATTTCACTCCAGAAATTTTTGTAAATGATTGCAACTTAAAGCTGTTAAGTCCCATATGCTCTTTAAGGATAAATGATGCACTGGGATTTCAATCGATTTTTAATAAGTCCGAAGTAATCTTTAGAACTTCCTTCTTCTTTCTTTCTTTTTTCTCCTTCAACGTATGAACACTCCAGTCCAAGTTTCTGGAGCATCCATATCTAACCTCGTAACCTTGTGATACTGGGGGGGGGGGTGAGAGTAGCAGTGTTCTTTTCTGCCTGGTTGATCTGAGGATCACTCCAATGGTCTGGGTTTCCGGCGACTTTGTTTCAAGTCTCAAAAGTCTGAGTTTTACGAGTGCGGCGAAGGCCCGCGCTTTCATCCGTTGGAGCTGTGGGCGTCTGGGTGACATCATCTCTATTTCCGAAAGATGGGATCCAGGACGGTCCGACCTTTGGCGGCGGCGATCGACTGGCTCAAGTTATAAAGCACTTAGCAAGTCCTTGACGACGGCCTAGCCGCGGCGGATCTGCCTCTCCCTAGTGTCCTTGGAGCCTCGGGCCTGTGCCCGCGCCCCGGGGACCGGCGGGAGGACGCGAGGCGCCCAGCCCGCTGCACTGTCGACTCTGCACCACCGTCCCCGCGGTCACTGGCGGCGAGCGAGGCCAGACCGCGAGGCCCGAGCCGCCGGGGCCGCAGCGCGCCCACACCTGACAGGCGGCGGGAGCCTGCGCTAGCGCCCCGCCCCCGGCCCCGCCCCCGGCGACCAGGCCCCGCCCCCGACGACCAGGCCCCGCCCCCGGAGGCCCCGCCCCGCGGGTCCCAGCGCCGCCGCCGCCGCCGCCCGCGGAGGCTTGTCCCTCGCCCGCCGCCGTAGCCCGGCGCTCGGCCGGCCGCCGTTCCCAAGATGGCCGCGGCGCGCACGGCTCCTGCGGCGGGCTAGAGGCGGAGGCGGAGCCGAGTCACTCCCGCACTTCGGGGCTCGGGTCCCCCGCGCAGGCTGCAGCCGACTGCCCGCCGCGGCCATGCGGGGCCCCGTGCACGGATGAGAGAAGCCGCCGCCGAGCTGGTCCCCCCTCCCGCCTGCGCCGTCACTCCTGCCGCCGCCATGGAGGAGCCGCCGCCGCCGCCGCCACCGCCGCAGCCGCCGGAACCCGAGCCCGAGCCGCAGCCCGAGTGCTGCCTGGCGGCGAGGTGAGTGTGGCGGCCGCAGCCGGCCTCTCGCGGAGGTCCCCGGGGCGGGGGCTGGCCCGAGCGCGGCCGGGCCGGGGCCGGAGGGGGCGTGGGGCCTCCGCTTCCCGCCAGGTGCGGAGCGAGCATCCAGGCTCTGCAGGGCGGCGGGAGGGGCGCGGGGCAGCCCCGGGACCCTGCGACCCGCCCGGCGTGCGCCGCAGGGTCCGCCGAGCACGCAGCCTGCTGGCCCTGGCTGCAGAGCGCCCTGCCCGCCCTGGGCGCCGCGGGGGCTGGGAGCAGAGTGCGGCAGCCTCCTTCCCGCGGCCAGGGCTGCTAGAGAGCGGCCGCCCAGAGCGCTCTCTCCCCAGAAGGTGGTCCCTCACTCCGCCCCCAGGAGGATAAAGGAGACCCCCAGGCAGCGAATGTGCCCTGGCTCGCGCCTCGCGTCCTCCTCCTCCTCTGCCTTTGCAACCCCTACACCCCGAGAATGTCTGCCGTCTCTCCTGGGGGAAACTCTTTCTGAGGATCCTTTCCTGTTCTTTAGGAGCAGCGTTGTGCAGGTTGTTGCTCACACGTGCAAATAAAGTTAAGGACTGATTTGTGTAAAACTTTGCTCCAGTAGGAAGCTCCAAAACGGAACTCTGGTACCCAGAGCGTTGTGGTATTCTGCTTCATAGAGACTCAGTTAATGACTTTCGTGTCTTCATTTTTTTTTAAATTGGAAGAGTAAACTTAGCATAACCAATACTTTTCCTCTTCTGTGCCTATGTTTGTGTGTTCAATGCCCTCCCACTCTGTCCTTTGCATCCCAGAGTAAACTTGCAAACTGCTGCCCCCTGTCCCCTATGATGAAAATACTTCGGCAGCTCCTCCGTCTTGCGGTCTTGCTCTACATACATTTCTAGGAATAAGTCAGTCAAGGGTCTTCTTGCTGTTTTGCTTGCTTAAAGAAATTTTAAATCTGTAGCTGTAGTTAGAATTGAGCACAGGAGCCACATTTCTTGCTTGTCATCACCGAGTGGACCCAATCGAATTCATTTGATTTTTATAAGCTGCAAAGAAAGTCGTTGCTTCTGTTTCCTTAATTCTAAGATACCTCTGTGAACTTTTCAGAAACAGTTTCCCTAAGTAATGGTATAGGGTCTAATGAGAATTCCTTTTGAATTCATCTAACATTTTTTTAGAAGCTTCAGAAAATTTATTATGTAAATTTGTTAATGACTCAGTTTTTGAGCAGTTTTGACTCCTTTAAGCCTTTCTTTAAAAATAATAATTGTGAACACTTGTTAAAAGCTTAAAATGCTTATTACTTATTAAATTACTTCCCCTAACTCATTTAATCTTTGTTTTAGCCTTATGAGGTAGTCCTCTTATTATCTCTTTTACATAGGAGGAAACCGAGGCACAAAGGTTAAGTATCTTGTCCCAAGTCTGACAGCTGGTAATGGAGGAAGGACTGACTGCATAGTTCAGGCCTTAATCATGACGAGGAAGAGGTACGATTTCACTACCCACACATCCGAAGTTATAATTCTGTATAGCCAGCCTTTGGGAAAAATGAACTTGAACATTCTTAGGTAAAAGTGAAAAGGGCAAAGAAATGAAAACGTGCTATAAAAATGATTGCTTTCCCAGTGATAAAAAGAAACCTCGGTTTTCCAGCCAGGTTTCTTTCTCTCTTTGTTATAATAAAAATAGGTCAGGATAATGGGTTGCATCCAACTTTAAGTGAACAGCAGTGTACAGAACAAGACGATCTTAGAAATATTTTTCTTAGCAACATTGCAGTTAATTTTACAAAAGCAAATCTGTAAAGCAGATTACTTGACAAAGCTGTTGTTTTGCCTTTTTTATGCCCTCATTGCTGCCACCACCTCTTCAATACACAGAGCTGACCTCTGGCAGACTTACTGTAGATCTTTGGTAGAAGATATTGCAGGGATTCGCCACTTGTTTATTTGAATTTCTTTTATGTTTTTAATCATTTAAAGGAAGCTCATTGTGCACATTCAAAATGTTGTAAATGTCATGTTTTGACACACTGGTGACCAGTAATGTAATGTGTGCCACCAGGTTAACTGGTTTGCGACAGACCAAAATAAAACTGTCTGCCAGCCTTGTTCATCTACTTTATGTCTGACATTGATGAGGAAGGTTGTATTAATGCACAGGTCTTTTGTAGAATTCAGGCCTGTACATGTTGGCCTCCCAATCTGTACTGGAAGCACACCACTGAGGCAGATGCCAGCCAGCCCATTACATCTGCGCGGTGTGTGTTTTCCTCCTGACTCGAGGTAGGCAGTGGACGAAGAACACAGTTGTAGTTTCACTTATTGTCATTTGTGGATACGTCTTGTCCTTAGTTTTGGTAAAGAACCCATAATAAGGATGGTAGTTGTTATGAGTGATTGAACTTTGAAGTAAACATTCCTTATAATTTCTTTCTCAAGCTTCTGGGTCAGTTTTAGGAGGATCCTGAAATTACTAGAAGTATAGAATTTGGAACAATTTACCTTTGTGATTTCTTGGATCTGTACACTTAAAAAAACACAGAATGATTTGGCCATGAAGTCTGATACAATGCTCCTGTCTACTGTGACCTTTCATTTACATATTTATGTTAATGTGGCCTTGTTATGGTTCTACTTACCTTATAAGTACATGTCAGCGAATCTGTCTTTTAAACTAATGATTGATTCCACTCTGGTTCCCTTAATTGTCATATTGTTAGAAATTGCTCTACTTACTTCCTGTCTATTCTCCTGCTGTCTTGCCCATCTTGTTCTGGGCGCTACTGAAATACTGGGTTATGAAGGTCTTGACTACTTGCTGGATATGTTTGCCTTAATAACTTCCTATTACTTAATAATTCCTCATTCCTCAATGATTATCTTTTCTAGTATTCTCTTGTCTCAGTCTTCTCATTTGAACAGGTGTACGCATTCTGTTTAAAGACTCTTTTAATGTTGCCCACCAGTAGGCTATTGGAAATAATTTCCTTAAAGAGAAAATGGAACGCTGGGCGTGGTGGCGCACGGTTGTAATCCCAGTACTTGGAAGGCAGAGACCGGAGGATCTGGGTTCGTGGCCAACCTCAGCTACTTAGCGAGGTCTCCGCAACTTTGTGAGACCGGGTTTCAAAATAAAGTATAAAAAATAGGGCTGGGGATGTAGCTCGGAGGTAGAAAGCCCCTGGGTTCAATCCCCAGTACCGCAAAAAAAAAAAAAAAAGAGAAAAATGGAGCTGGGTGTGGTGGCACACGCCTGTAATCTGAGTACTTGGGAGGCTGAGACAGAAGGATCACAGGTTTGAGGACAGCCTCAACAATTCAGAGACCCTTAGAAACTTAGCAAGACACCATTTCAAAATAAAAAGGGTTGGGAGTATAGCTCCGAGGTAGAATGCCTCTGGGTTCAATCTCCAGAAAGGAAAATAAAAAAGAGAGAGAGAAAAGGAAATTGGCTGCCAGTTCCAGGTCTGCATAGGCTGGCATCTCCTTGACAGCTGAGGTCCAGACACTAGGCTTGGGCTTCTCAGACACAGCCACTCAACTTTGTGCACTGACTGTCAGTATGTTCTCTCTCCTATAAAAAGCTGAAGTGTAATGAGATTGAATAGTAAGCATGGCATTAGCAAGGGAAATGAGTTGAGTGATCTTAGTGACTGATATTAACAGACCAGGAGGTTGGCTTGCATCCCTGTCAGCCACCCATACCCCTTGCTTTCAGTCTGAGGGACAGACAGGGTGATAGACTTATCCTTGTGCTTTCGCTTTCTAGACTCCACATGGGCGCCCCCCCCCCCGCTGGGTTATAGTGTGTTTATTTTTAATCTTAAATCTTACTTTGATTAAATTATGACAGACCTTGCTCCTATTGCTTTAACTTGGGGTATATTGTATCCTTCTCCCTTAAAGATATTTGTTTAAGAGAACCCTCAAAGGCAGGGTAGATTTTACTAATGTAAGTCACAGAGGATCACCTTACTGTTTTTTCTGTCCCCATAATTCCCCCTACCTCCCATGAAGAATCCTTTGGCATAGTTTCTGAAAAAGGTGTGGCAAAGATGTCACTGGTTGGTGCTTTCATAAAATTCTTTTTGAATATAGTGTTTAAAGAGGATCATGACAGTATGTGGTTTTTCTGGATTTAAGTCATAAAATTAGATTAAAAATTAGAATTTTGTACAGTAATTAAAAACTACACTTTTAAAGAGTAGTGACATGAGAAAATGCTCATGTTACAAGTCTTTTGTGGAACTTGAGTATCTAATTTTAAAAAGATCCTCAAGTACTTCATCTATATAATATACCCCCACTGTGTTCAGTGCAGGAAGCAAATTACAAAACAGTACTTACAGAAGATGCTAGTCCAGATTTGTGGTGGCTGCTCAGCTCCTACACGTTTCTCCACCAGCTCTGTCTTGCTGACCACCCTTCCTTCTCTGTTCCCTATTTGGAAGCCTCCCTCTCTGGATTCTACTACCTGGTAGAAATTAGAACTGCTCTCTTACCGACTTTGGCTGTGGGAATGGACATTTGACACGAGCCAGAACGTTAGGGTCCTTTCCTAAGACTTTTCAAGTTGGAGGCAGGGGAGAGAAACACTCATTTTGATAAGTGAGATATGTTCTGTGAAGTTGTGAGTCTAGAGCTAGCTCCCTGAAGCTGTGGCCAGTCTCATGCAGAAATTGGTCTCAGCAGCAATGTTAAGCCCCAGAGAAAAGCAGAGAGACTGAAAGGGGCCATTTAGTTCCCTTTTATGCTAGATTCACTCTCATTTTTTCTCTTGATTTGACATGCGAACTAATACATATTCTGTTAGATTATTAATTTGATTTGGCTTCTTAAAATCCTAACTAATACTCACTATGACCCCACTTAAAAAAGTATCTGTGTATATAGAAAAAAATTTGAAGGGTTGCATACCAATTTTTTCCTAAAAATTTTTTATAATGAACATTTATAATTTTAAGTCTCCTTACTTTAATTTAACTAAAAATTGAAATTGATGAGATTCTGCATGTCAAGTTAGAATCTGTCAATCTTTTTACTCTTTTGGTGGGGGAAATTTTGAAAGAAAAATCGCTACATTGTTTTTATTTATAATACAGTCTTTTAATATAGGAACATAAAAATTCAGGTATAGCTTAACTTGGTTTTCTCATAAAAGTTTTGGAATTAGTTTGTCAAACATGTAAGTATTTAGCTTTTACTCAAAGAATTAAGCATCTACAAATGCAGGTCACTGGGTGGTGGACCCCTGCATGGTCATTTATTTCATCCAACTTCCAGCCATTGCTTACAGAGTTCCAGAGTTTAGAGCTGGGAGGGAGCGTGGAGATCATCCAGACTGTGCCTCCTGTTTGAGAGGAGAAAACCTGCCTCAGGACGCTGCAGCTGCCCCAGGTCCCTTCCCTGTGTCGCCCTGCTCCCGAGTAGGGCCCAACGCCAGCGCCGTCTTGAGCCACCTGACTCGCAGTCCAGCCTCAGCTCAAGCCCACAGGAGCAGTTACTTGGCCACTGTGGGATGCTGTGTTTTCTAGATTAATTAGACTTTATAGGATCAACAGAGATGAAAGATTCATTTTCAGAAAAGAATGCTAGGAAAAAATATATGAAATCTCCCCAAAACTCATTATACACAACTTTTTTTCTTCATGAAATTTAGTTCACAGAATAAAGAAGAGTAGTGGTCAAACCGTTTCAGATCAGTTGTTACTCTTCTCTGTGCTGTCCTTAGATCTAGCAGGCAGTAAGACTGGAGTTTTTGTCTGTGGTAGTGGTTTTAAAACTGGTTATGATTGTGACCTACAGTAAGAAATGTATTTTGTGACAGTATTTGTATAGCCGAAATAAATTATAAAATAATATTTGACCTTGTAATATGTGATGCACTCTGATAATTCTCATTCTCTTCTGTTAAAAATTGTTCATCATGATCTACTAAATTGATTTTATTACTTACAAATGGATTGTGACCCTCAGTTTGAAAAACATAGCTCTTGCTGAACATGAAATGGATGCTCCTGTACTTTGTAGCTGTTCTTTGAGATTGTCAGGAGAACAAGTACAATATTTGTCCACTGAACAAGCAAAAGGAATTTTGAAGAAGCTAGATAACAGAATCCAAATACTTCCTTGAAAACAGCATTATTACAAAAAAAATTTCCATTTTATGTACGCTGGGCACAATGGTGCACACCAATACTTGGGAGGCTGAGACAGTAGGATAGCAAGTTTGAGTCCAGCCTCAGCAACTTAGTGATATCCCATTTCAAAATAAACAGAATGAAAAAAAGGGCTGGTGCCCGAAGGCAAGAATAAGAATGCATCTTACCCTTGTCTCAAGCTAGTCTCTTGGTTGCTTATCTTTAAAATACAAGAACTATAAGATCAGCTTAAAACTTTGGATTAATTTTACAGTAAAATTGGGGTTGTAATATGTGAGTGCCTTAGGTGATTTATTCAATTTCCTCTAAAACACTCACCTGAATTGAAAGTTTGTCAAATTGAGCAATTGTTAAGGGGAAAAAATGGAACTCATTTTTCCCTGACGTCTGTTTGGGCAGGGGGAGGTAGGAAGTAGGAGAGGAAGAGGAGATAGAGAGGAGACCCATGTGCACTTGTTAGGGTACAATAGTTTTGCCTCAGATCTTCCCTTAAGCATTGCTGACTTAGGGGTCAACCTTGACATATTCCCTCCCCGGAGTAGAGGTCCTTCTGTTGATGTCCTAGAGTCCCCGGTAGTTTTCTGCTGTAGTATGTGCCACCATTTGCAGGAATATATTTATACTCATATTTGTTTACTGTCTTTTGCCATCAGTAAACATGAAACTCCTTAATTGCAGCGACATTGCTGTTTTGCTTTACTTTTATGCCCCAGTTCCTGGCACAATGCCTAACAATGAGTAGGTTCTCCACTGATACTTGTTGGGTGAAGGAGGGAGTACGTAATGCCATTCTGGAGACCGAGCTCCCAACACATGCACCTCGGGGACAGACCATATGGAAGCTGTAGCAGATAGCTTAGAGAAAAGAGAAAGGCGTTCTTTATGTATCCAAAAATAAAACCCACAGTCATCCTTCAGTTCATTCAGACCCACTTGATCTCCAGTTAGCAGTGTCATGAATCCATCTTCTTGACTAGAGTCCTAGGAATCCTGACTCAGTCCACGGGTATCTTCTCAGAGTTGTCTAAACATGCCCTCAGAAATTTGTACCCAAAAGTACCTGGCATAGTCCTTTGCCATGGGCCCCGGGACAGCCCTCGTTTGTTGAAGACAAGCAGTCTGGCCAGTAACTGACTGCAGGTGCTGCACGGAAGAGCAGAGGAAAGCAGCCTGGCTGTAGATGACAAAAAACCTTAAAGGGCTTAAGACTGTATTTACTAATGCTAGTTTTCAAAAGACCCAGTGAGAATTCCTTACAAGGATAAGGCAACTGCTAAGGATGTGTGCATTCCTGTGATGTGTAAAACAAGATAAAAGTCCCAAAAATTTTTGGACAGAATGTTTATAATTATAATCATTGATTCAATTTCCAAGGAAGCATGGATATTGCATGTAATTTATAAGAATGGAAGCGTAATATTTACTGAGGGAAAAAAGTTCAGATATGACGAGAGTATATATATAATATATATGTAAGATAGTGTATATATAAATTTAATATACCAAGCATATAGTTAGAATATACCAAGAATATATAAAAAATACCAAGTAAAGAGATTCAATAAGTCTAGAACGTGTCGGAAACATCTGTGTATATTTAAGAAAAATCTGTAGGTAAGTGATGTGAATCTCCAGTTGAAAACCACTGTCCTGAAGCCGGGTGCAGTGGTGCATGCCTGTAATTCTAGCTACTTAGGAGGCTAAGGTGGAGATCTGAGGTGGAGATCTCAAGGTCGAGCTCAGCCTGGGCAACTTAGTGAGACCCCATCACGGAAAGGAAATAAAAGAAGAGAAGACTCTTGGCTTAGAAGATACTAAATATAAATGAAAGAAGTTGAGATAAGGTGAACATTAAAAGAAAAAAAAGTAGCCAAAATTGTGACTGAGTATGCTGTATTCTTGTGTGACATCAAGCAAAGCAGCACAGAGACACTGATCAGTGGGAATGTGTCATGGCCAGTGACGAACTGAGGACTCTCTGGGAACTCCTGTAGCAAACAGTGTCTGCAGCACTTATGACATTTTATCCATACAAACTTAACTGGAAGGATAAACATATGGGCTGATTTGGTAGCTCATCAATAGTAACATACCAAATAATCTGAACTATTTTTAGCACTTCTTTGTTAAAGGTAAAAGAACAAATCTTTGTGATTTCCCAAGGGCCCTCTGCGAAATCTCAAAAACAGTTTTAGATACAAAAGATAACATTTATAATTTGATTTGGGGAAGACAAAATACCAGTATTGTTAGGAGATTTGCATATGTTAAGATGGGATCATGGGTTATCCAGAAACAGTAGTTGGCTATATATTTAACCAAAGTGACAACAAAAACTAAAAGTAAACATCAACAAATAATAGAAGCTCCTAAATGAGATAATTTTATTTTCTTAAGTAATAAAGGATATAATAAGTCAGCATAAACCATAGAAGTTTATCCTGATAAAACAGAATTTTTCTGCTATCTAGATAACACAAAAAGTAAAGAATAACGTTAACAACCTTCTTATAAGAGTCAGCAGTCTAAGAGAAACCAAATTTTAGTTTTGTATCAGTATGATATTTGATACTAAAGATTTTTTTGAAAAATCTTATTTTAAAAAAGCCAGCTTCAATTATGAGAAATAAAATTTCTTTCCCATGAACTTTTTATAACTTTCTATATCAAAAATGAATGCATTTATTAATAAACTCAAACATATATAGCCTCTTTGTAGCATTTAAAATTAGAAAGATATATAAACTTAATTATATTTAACAATGTTTTAGTACTCTGTCTTAGGAATGGTTTAGGTATCTAGTGGATATTCATTAACTCAGTTTAATATCAATTAAAAAGTTTTAATTTATCTAAAGATCTTCTGGCCAACATAATTACTATTGAAATAGTTTGTCAAAATAATGATTCAATGTAGATAAATGAGAATTCACATTTTTTTTGTAAACTTATGTAAATGTAATATTAACTTATTCAATCAGTAAACCTATAAGTTTAGGAAGGATATAAGTAGGATAAAAATCTATGCATATATTATAATTAATAGTGGAACGTCAGAGAAAATAGCTGTTTTTCTTAAACTACCAATATAGTTTCATTTTGTCAAAGATTTACCTAAATTGTGTGAACTTGAACTCTTAAACTGTTTGAGTTAATTTCCATAATTACATCTTTTTCCCCCTTGTGTTGAATTAAAGGTTTAGTTTTCTTAATTTCTGGAGATTTTAGAAGTATTTAGTTTATAGAAGTACTTATTTATCTGTAAATCAGTCAGGATAGAGCTCCTTTAAGAGATTTTATACTCTAATTTGGTATAGCCCTCTAGAGATAGGAAAGTATGCACTCATGCAATGAGATAAAGGCCTTTCTGAGTTATAGACATGTAAGCATTTGGACACAGAGAAAGGTAATATATTCAACTTAAAACTTTTAGCCATGGATCAAGCATAAACACAGATTTACCAATTCAGAGATCCATTCTTGGTGGGCAGGAAATTCTTAATTGATTTCAACTCAAAATAGCCAAGTAAGAAAAAACCTGCAAACCAGACGCTTTTTCGATTTTCACCCAACAGAGACAAGATCCCTGTAACCCATTAATTTGGTTGTAGAGATTACAAATGACCAGACCATGAAACCAAAAGAAATCAGCCACAGAAATAAAGCAGATCTCCACAATAATCACAGTTGGTTCCTTCCTGTGCCCCTGATGGACAAGGTCCAAAGCACAGGCCCAGGAGTTGGACTCACTGTGTCCCAGTCCCAGGTCAGGCCCAGGACAGGATCCCCGAGGCCTTGTTCCTTGGCTGCTGTTACTTGGCTGGAGTCAGCTCGGATCTGAAGCAAGGTCCTCATGCTGAGTCCTGGCACCAGAGCCCTGAAAGGCAAAGTGCACTGACACCTCCAACAAGTTTGGTGAGGCTCTCTTGGGGAGCGTCCACTGATGACTGCATGGAAGAGGAGGGAAACACTCGGGTTTATAAACACAGAATCACTGAGGAAGGATAGAGAGTTTTATCTCACATAGCAGGACACGGCTGTCCTCTGAGATAAGCCATTCTTGGAACCAAAGAAATTTCTTTCCCATTACTCTCTTAAGAAGCTCAGGGCTCAAATACCGATCAGTAGTTGTCACCAGTGAAGTGTGTGCTTGCTGAGTGCACTGTGTCTTTATAACAGGGAATATCTTCCTTTCTGTCAGATAGTTTGAAGTAGTTTATTGAATTGTAAATATCGGGACATCTTTATAGCCTATGAGATTCTCTAAAGAGAGTCTTCTCATTTTTAAAAATTGCTTTGGTTCATATTTATGTTGGTGCTTCTACTCTTGAAATCTTATGCCTACTTAGCTTCTTGAGATTGAGTTGTCTTATGCCTATTTAATGCCTTAAAATCGAACTTTTAGAGAATAATAGTTCAACTATAAGAAGCCATTGATTGTAAGATGCACCATAATTTTATATATCATTAAGGAAAACAAAACTGCAAGTAAACTGACACAGTGCTTTTAAAAAATATTGGTTATAGGATATAGTGCAATATCAGAGATGTTATGATGTGGAAAAAATGTGTTTTTTTTTTTTTGCGGTACCGGGGATTGAACCCAGGGGGGTTCTACCTCCGCGCTACACCCCTGGCCCTATTTTTTATACTTTATTTTGAAACCGGGTCTCACGAAGTTGCGGAGGGCCTCACTAAGGAGAGAGAGAGACAGACAGACAGACAGACAGGGAGAGAGAGAAAGAGAGCTGAGGCTGGCCGCGAACCCGGATCCTCCGGTCTCCGCCTCCCAAAGTACTGGGATTACAAGCGTGTGCCACCATGCCCGGCTAAAAAATGTGTTCTTAAAATCAGCAAAATAGGGCCATAACTCAGTTCACCTTTAATGTGAACTATGTAGTAGGGCAAATCTGACGGCTTTCTTGCATGGTCTTGGTCACTTCACAAAGAGCAGGAAGAGTGGGAGAGGGTGGAAAGAAAGTGGGATGTGGTGATTTTTATTGCATAATATTTGACGTAACTGTAGTCTACTGTAGGAGCCTCTGTTGTGTAGCAACTAGGTATGATTCCACAGCCTGTATTCTCCTGTTTCTCTTCCAGGAAGCAGCTTGTGATCTTAGCAAGTCTTTTATTGGACTTATAAAGTGTTTCTCTTTTCTTTTCACCATTATAAACAACGTTATGAGCATTATTTTTAGAGTAATCTTTATGTATATTCAAGGTGTTTTGGAAGTGCAGTTGCATTATCAAGGAGGTGTGTGTGTGTGTGGTGTGTATATTTTAATTATGATCTGTTTTATTCTTTGCAGAATTTTACATATTGAATTTATATGTAATGGGGCGTTTGTGTGTGTGTGTGTGTGTGTGTGTGTGTGTGTGTGTGTGTGTGTACTGGGGATTGAACCCAGGGGCATTCTACCTCTGAGATACACTCCCAAGCCTGATTTTATTTTTTATTTTGAGCCAGGGTCTTGCTAAGTTGC
>PVJS01029753.1:0-24531 GCA_004027185.1 Glis glis
CTGAGGCTGGCCGCGAACCCGGATCCTCCGGTCTCCGCCTCCCAAAGTATTGGGATTACAAGCGTGCGCCACCATGCCCGGCTGGCCTCAAATTTTTGATCCTCAGCCGGGCGTGGTGGCGCATGCTTCTAATCCCAGTACTTTGGGAGGCGGAGACCGGAGGATCCGGGTTCGCGGCCAGCCTCAGCACGCTCTCTCTCTCTCCCTGTCTCTCTCTCTCTCTACTTAGGCCCTCCGCAACTTCGTGAGACCCAGTCTCAAAATAAAGTATAAAAAAATAGGGCCGGGGGCGTAGCGCAGAGGTAGAACGCCCCTGCGTTCAACCCCCAGTACTGCAAAAAAAAAAAAATTGATCCTCCTGCCTCAGCCTCCCAAGTAGCTGGGATTATAGGCATATGCCACAGCACCTGGCTCTTTGTGTGTGTGTGTGTGTGTGTGTGTGTGTGTGTGTGTGTATGTGTATGTGGTGCTGGGGATCAAATCTCAGGTACATAACTTAAGTGCTCTAACCTTGAGCTACACTTAACTCCAGATGTGCCTTTTCTGACTAGCAATATTTCAGGACAGATGTACTGTAAACATATTTTTAAAATTTTCTGCACATTATGATGTTTTGACATTTTGTTTTTGCGGTACTGGGGATTGAACCCTGGGGCATTCTACCTCTGAGCTACACCCCCAGTCCTATTTTTTTATTCTTTTATTTTGAAACAGGGTCTCACTAAGTTGCTGAAGGCCTCACTAAGCAGCTGAGGCTGGCCATGAACCTGCAATCCTCTGGTCTCAGCTTCCCAAGTACTGGGATTACAAGCATGCGCCACCACACCCAGCTATTTTGACATCTTAAAAAATCTTCCTGGCCGGGCATGGTGGCACATGCCTGTAATCCTAGTACTTGGGAGGCTGAGACAGGAGGATCACAGGTTTGAGCACAGCCTCAGCAAGTAGTGAGACTCTCATCAACCTAGCAAGACCCTGTTTTTAAAAAAAAAAAAAATATATATATATATATATATATATATAGGGTTGGCTGTGTAGCTCTGTGGTAGAATGCCCCTGGGTTCAACCTTTAGTAACACACACACACACACACACACACACACACACACACACAACCTTTCTGGCTAGGGAGAGATTGTTCATTCTGGGGCTAGCCAATTCTTAAAGACAGCTAAGAGTCTGTCCCAGAGCACCTCTTTGATATGCAAATTAACCAATCCAAAGCCTTTCTCCCCCTCTCTGGCTTGCACACCAGGAGGCAGCATTCCTCTGGCTTCCTCATTCCAGCATCTGAGGCCAGGCAGCTGGTGACCAGCTCTACAGCCCAAACCCACCACAATCATCCAAAATTGCCAATTCTAAACCATTCACCCTGTCCTGCCTTGACTTTCTTCAAGAAACTCCAACACAGTGGTATTAGGGGCTAGGGCTATAGCTCCATGGTAGAGCGCTTGCTTAGCATGTGCAAGGCCGTGGGTTCCGTCCTCAGCACTGGGGGTGGAGGTGGAGGCTGCTGGGAGAGGGGAGACGGCGGCCTTAGCCTTCTTCTTCTTGCTCCTGTCTGTGCTCACATGGCACGGCATACCATGCCTCCTGTCTCTGGGACCTAAGACTATAATAAAAGGTCTTTTCCAAAGACTGTCTGTCCTGTTGTCAGGGGAAGACACGAAAATTCTGTGGATTCTTGGCTTATGTGGTAGAATTGAATTTCAGCATGTGCCAGTCAGAGAAAAGGCAAAGGTTTAATTCAAGAAAGGTGGGGATTATTAGAAATAACTTTTCACGGCATCTAAAGAAAAGGCACAGCGATTTTACTTTTTTGCAAAAAAGGGTGCTCCCAGGTGTGTGAGAGAGCACGCCTCACAAAGAACCCAGTGGGTCTTATATCCCTAAGGCAAGGCTCCTCCTGCGCTGAACTCCTATTGGCGGGAGTTACAGCTTCACATTCTTCTGGATCAACTACAGGGGAAGATGGGGGAGGGTCGATACCTGTAATCTCTTAAGAGATGTTAATTTAGGGAAGGAATGTAAGTCCCTACCAGGTTACAAAATGGCAGTTTAAGTGAAACTACCTCCTTTGATAGAAAAGATACAATTATATTCTCACAATTCCCCCTCTTTTATTATACATCATTACTCTTTTCTTCAAACTCTATTAGCATACGGCATACGGCGACTTTTGATCTCAAAGGTATTTAGCAAGAGACTATTTTGGTAAGCCATAGAGGATTGTTCAGTTAGAACTGTCTCTGTCTCGCCGGCGTGGTGGCGCATGCTTGTAATCCCAGTACTTGGGAGGCGGAGACAGAAGGATCCGGGTTCGCGGCCAGCCTCAGCTACTTAGTGAGGCCCTCAGCAACTTAGTGAGACCCGGTTTCAAAATAAAGTATAAGAAATAGGGCAGGAGGTGTAGCTTGGAGGTGGAATACCCCTGGGTTCCATCCTTGGTACTGCAAAAAAAAAAAAAAAAAAAAAGAACTGTCTCTGTCTGTCCCTGGACCAGGGCCTTAACACAGAGAATTATACCACACCCTACTAGGATAATTTTCCAAATATTATGAGAAACATTATGATCGGAGTCATTATTTCTTCTTGTTTTCCCAACCATTGTTCTATTAGACTGGGGAAAGGATTGCCTATCCTTGAACTTTCTGCCAGCTCAGCTGCTAACACAAATGTTTAACTATTTCCTGCATGACATCTAAGGTGTGGTTGACAACCTTATGTTGACTGTAACATACATTATTTATCCAATCTACCTTTTTATTAATGGTGGACCACCAAAACAACATTGGTGTAAACCATATATCTATTTGGTTTTTAGCTTCAAATTCATTGGGACCACCCCTTGAAGTCTTGATTGAATCTACATATATGCAAGGGTTTAATAACCCACTAGAGGGTACCTCACTTTGGGTTTGAAATGCCAGGTTGAAAGGAATTGCCAATTGTACTAGAGTGCAAATTCCACTCCAATTGGCAGGTAAATTCTCGAGTAGCGGTCCTCCACAGTACCACCAGACGTTTGCTCGGGCTACCACCAGCGCGGACTGATTATCCAGCTCCTCAAAGGACCAGCATTCACTGTAGCCTGTAACATTTCCCAAGAACATTGACTGTCCCTCCCACCTTGATAGGCATGAGGTATAGTTAGTATTTGGGACTGGAGGCCCAGCAGTTTTGAGGGGCTCTTGCTTTGGACCCTGAGCCACTGGGAACAGGAGGGATAGGGTCTTACAAGACTCATTGCCCCATGCTAGATTGTCCTGAAAGAGGGCTATCATACATCTCATGCCCATTGGGTCTGAGGTCCATCTGAGTGGAAATGGTACCACCTGAGTTTTTGACCTGCCTGGCCTGCCTGCTGCACAAATGTAATGGTCACCGTTGTTTAAGGTGCTGGCAGAATTTTTAATCCATTTTGATCAGGCATTTGTTTTCCCATATCCTGCCTTAACCTTTATCATCTGGTGGAAATCCTTTATTTTTATTATAGTGTCTCGGGTTGAGGAGGTTGACTTTTTTTTTTGTGTGTGTGTGTGGTATCGGGGATTGAACCCAGGGGTGTTCTACCTCCAAGCTACGCCCCTGGCCCTATTTTTTATACTTTATTTTGAAACCGGGTCTCACGAAGTTGCGGAGGGCCTCACTAAGTAGCTGAGGCTGGCCGCGAACCCGGATCCTCCAGTCTCAGCCTCCCAAGTACTGGGATTACAAGCGTACGCCACCACGCCCGGCCGGAGGTTGAATTATTAACTAATCTAACAGCAAGCTTCCCCATGGGATCATTTCCTGACATATCTGCCTGGAAGCTAGACCTGCGTTTAATGGAAAGAGCTGTCTTTCCTGGCTTGTGAGTTAGCAAGAATGGATCATACTGTAAATTAGCACAGGTGTCAAGAGAAACTCTTCCAGGCCTAGTTATTTTTCCTTTTAACCCCCTTGGAATTGGAACAGCTCTATATGGTAGGGGTGTCCATCCTCTATTTGGGGTGGCCCCTTGAGACTTGCCCCAACTAGAACGAGAGACTTGTCTTGGATTATTTTGTTTTATTACCCATGTTGGTTCTGGGCAGAGATATAGGACTTGACATGTATTAATCTTTATAGCTAGGGTTTTTTTTTTCCTATAGTAACATTAATAGTTAATTGGGCTGAATAAGGGCTACCAAATACCTGGAAGCTTAACAGAACCAAAGACTAGAATAAACTTAGAGTCTTTTTATAGTTAACTTGAGAGGGTCCGGGTGTTGAGTGATGGTCCATTGTCCTTTCAGGATAGGAGGTGGGGCCCCTTTAACCTGTAGTCCAACCTCTTTCCGCGGTTGGAACAGCTGTTTCGGTTATAAGCAGCACCTGATATGGTCCTTCCCAGGCTGGCTCAAGCTTGTCCTCCTTCTAGGTCTTTATTAGGACTCTGTCACTGGATTGATGAGAGTGTGCTGGAAATTTAAGAGATGGGGTTTGGGCTAACAATCCTTATACCCTAAGAGAGGACAGGGAAGAGGAGAGACTCGACACATAATTTCTGAGAAATTGATCTCTGGTCTCCATTGTTGGTATGTCTAAGCCTGGGCCCAAAAGATTAGTTCCTGCCTCAGGTACAAAAAGGAATTCTGCCTGGGTTAATCTGGTTTTATACTCAACCAGTGTTTCCTCAAAATAGGTACATTAAATCCTTCTCCCTTTACTCCTGAAACCATTAATGATTTATTAGACAGCTTTAAAGAAGGGGGGTGATGGGCAAGGGAGGATCTGGCTGCTCCAGAATCAACCAGGAATGTTAATTCCTCCCTTTTAGGTCCCACATGCAAATTTATCAAGGGCTCTTGGTAGGACTCATTTGCATAAAAGAGACCCTGACTTCC
Organism: Glis glis; assembly: GCA_004027185.1. NCBI lineage: Eukaryota > Metazoa > Chordata > Mammalia > Rodentia > Gliridae > Glis > Glis glis. The sequence goes on from PVJS01029753.1 coordinate 4,869, forward strand.
CTAGTCTTCCTCGAAGGTCATAAGGGGTATAACATTTTCTTCTTTTCCCAGGTCTGGGCATTCCCTTTTAAAATGGCCTTCTTTTTTGCACTGGTAACATTTATTTTTCCCTTTCCATTTAGGGGGACCCTGAGTTCCTCCTTCCTTCAGGGGTCCCTGGGTCAAAGATCTTTGTCTCCAGTTTCTGGGGCTAGTTTTCCCCTGGGTTACTTGTTCTATAGTGGAGACCATTGTTTTAGCTTTTTGCCTTTGTTTTTCTTCATCCCTCTTTACATAGACCCTTCGAGCTTCCCTTAACAATTCCTCTAGGGTCCGATTTTCCCAGATTTCCAATTTTTGCAGCTTTCTTGTGATGTCTGGCCAACTCTTACTAACAAAATGTAATTTAAGCATTCCCTGTCCTAGAAAGTCCTCTGGGCTTAACCCAGAATATTTTCTCATTTGGTTCCTCAGTCTGTTAAGAAAAGCAGCTGGCCCCTCCTCCTTTCCTTGCTGTGCGTCGAAAGCCTTAGCCATGTTTTGGGACCGAGGTACAGATTCTCTAATCCCCTTAATTATTAATTCCCAAAGGTCCCTCATATGACTTCTATGTTCTGGGTTGTTGTTATTCCATGGGGGCTCCTGATTGGGAAACTTAGCCTCAGCAGCTAGGACGTCAGGGCTGCTGGGTGCTCACGTTCCCATGTGGCCATGGCTGCCCATCTAATAGATGCCTTCTCTCCAGTAAAGAGGATGCCCAAAATGGACATTAGTTCAGTCCACGTGTAAATTTGGGGCCCTAGAAATTGATCTAGCTGGTCTGCAACCCCATGGGGGTCCTCTATAAGAGGCTTGAGTTCCTTTCTTTTTTTTTTTTTTTTGTGGTACCAGGGATTGAACCCAGGGGCATTCTACCTCCGAGCTACACACCCGGCCCTATTTTTTATCCTTTATTTTGAAACCGGGTCTCATGAAGTTGCGGAGGGCCTCACTAAGTAGCTGAGGCTGGCTGTGAACCCGGATCCTCCGGTCCCGCCTCCCAAGTACTGGGATTACAAGCGTGTGCCACCACGCCTGGCTCTTGAGTTCCTTTCTTAGAGCTCTAACCTCAGAACTAGTTAGGGGGGCATTTACAAAACCAATAGCCCCTCTACCCAGAGGAACTTCCCTAAGTGGGTAAAAAGCCTGTGGCTCTTCCTTTTTAGAAGGAAAAGGGAAACTTTGGACATCCCATTTACATTGTTGAACCTCTCTTCTCAGTCGGGGAAGGGAGGTACATAATGAGGGAGGAGGGTCTGAAGTCACTGCAGTCAACTCAGATTCCCTCCCTTCTCCCCCTCCCTCCTCAGTGACTTGAGGTGGGTCAGTCTGCTGATTCCCTGAATTACAGGGGGGAGGTAAACAGTCAAGGGGGTCCCAATTGTCATTTTTGTTCTTGTTCTCATTCATTTCTGCCTTCATAGGGAACAAGCCTACAGGCCCCTTCCTCCAGCAGAGCACATAATCTATTTCTTCCTGGGTAAAAGGATTTTTATCATTGACATATTCGATTGACATTGGCCAGAATACTGATGGTCTGAGGATGAGTTCTTGTATTCAAATTAAACAGCAGTATTTTATCATTTGGTGTTTCTTTTTTCCTGCTGTCCTGGGATTCTCTTCCCAATATTGGAGCATATGCCCCAGGGGGCTATTTGAAGGAATTTTATCTAATTCTTCTTCCTCCCTGTGTGCCCTTCCACAGGGTGAAGAGGTTTTATTTCCCATCTTGGCTTCCCTAGTTGTGGAACTGCAACTAGATACTTGGCTGAGACCTAGTCTCCCCCTGCTGGAGGTTTCTAGTATTTCTCCCAGATGTGCTTAGTCTTTGTCTGTCTCCTCATGGGAAATATATCCCCCGTAGGTGCTTCTCAGCAGGCCAGTTAAAACCCCTAGCTGGCTCCCTCAAAGAGGAGGCCTTATGCCGAATGAAACGCCAAGGATATAACAGAACGGCAGATTCAGACTCCACACCTCATTCAAGTACACACAGCCTTTACTTCCCACCCCGGCCTTCCTGGTTGTATAACCACACTAGATGCTCATTCAAGCACACACACACACACACACACACACACACACACACACACAAACCCCAGAGTGTCCTGACCACCCAATTATTACTTGCTTCTCCCCGAAGTGTTCGTACCTGAGTCCACGCATGGATCTCTGGCCGCCGCGGTATCTGTTAAGGCCTTCTCCACGTGTTGCCTTGCAATTTTTACCTGAAGGTTTATCACCTGCTCCAGAGATTGTGAGTCCCCCTCTCCCAAGGCCACCGCAACACAGCAGTAGGATGTGTCTCCCTTAAGAAGAGGGGATCCTCACCACCCTGGAGGGGCGCTATGCCCCATGTTGGGCGCCAAATTGTTAGAAATAACTTTACGGCATCTACAGGAAAGGCATGTGTTCAAAAATTGCTTGGCAAGGCGATTTTACTTTTTTGCAAAAAAGGGTGCTCCCAGGTGTGTGAGAGAGCACGCCTCACAAAGAACCCACTGGGTCTTATATCCCTAACACAGGGCTCCTCCTGCACTGAACTCCTATTGGTGGGAGTTACAGCTTCACATTCTTCCTGATCAGCTACAGGGGAAGATGGGGGAGCATTGACACCTGTAATCTCTTAAGATCTGTTAATTTGGGGAAGGAATGTAAGTCCCTACCAGGTTACAAAATGGCAGTTTAAGTGAAACTACCTCCTTTGACAGAAAAGATACAATTATATTCTCACAGGATACACATTCAGGGGAGACATGGGCCATCTCAATAGGGGGAAAGTGAGTGTCTTTGTGTGCGAGGAGTGTCCATCCAGGCAAGCAAGAGAGCCTTTGCTGCTTTTTCAGTTCTTTTATAGAACTCCCATGAGGGGGTTGTGGGGGTCACACAGTGGAGGTCTGGACTTCCTCTTAATCTTCAGGCTCCCTGAGAAACAATGAGTGGTGACTGGCTGGTGTCTGTCCTTTGTCCTCCTCATGGACCCTTTGTTTATACTAAGCATTTCTGGAATCTCAGGTGGGGAGAGGGGCCATTGTGATTCAGGGTGTGGACTCATTGAGGCATCTGCCTAAGACTGAACACACCCTTTAGGGTAGAGTTAGATCACAAACTTTCCAAGATTTTAAAACTATATTTTCCTTCCCAATTTGTCTCCTTTCTATCTACATTTTTTATCTCTTCTATTTTACCTCATCACTGTTTTCTTTTGTGGATACAGCTGACTGATCATCACATTAAAAAATAAAAAAATACAAAATAGCAGATATCGCAGACCCTCCATATCCCAGGCCCTCCATATTTTAACAAGACTGGTATAGACAGAACTATGTTATAGACAGAACTATACAAGATCATTTTCAGCAGGTGATGAAAAGGGTGGTCCCCATGCATTAGGCTGTGAGCTCAGGAGATGCCACGCAATTCCCAGCCTACCTGTGATATTCACAGCTATAACCATGATGTGCAGGGCTGGCCTATTCTCTTCCTTGTGTTCATCGCCCAGGAATCTACTCCTTTCCCTTCTTAACAGGGTTCTGCATCTTCCCTGGGGGATGTCTGTGACTTCAGTGTACTTATGTGTATGAATCATGGTGCCTTGGTTGCAGGCTAAGGTTCTGAGAGGATAAGGTTCCAGTTAGTGTTGGATCACCGGGGGAGAGGGGTTGTCCTCGGTGAGTTCGGTCTGTAATATCCAGCTCCAAGGTGCTGGGCCATTGGCACTCTGCTGCCTGATGCAGATGTGAGGCAGGCTGCAGGAGAAACCTGGTATCCAGTGGCTTTCTCCACATTCCTTTCAATGGGCCAGTCTGCCTTGAGCCAGTTTTCTATTCCTTCTTTTTCCTCTCAGTGCTGGTGTAATGGGGGTCTGCTTCCATCCCTGGCAGCAAACAGACAACCTGTTTCAAATTGGCATATTTTCTGCTTTGTCCTCCCCTTTCCTTCACCTCCTGTTACCAAATAACATGTTCTTATCCCATTGACTGACAGAAGGGGACTTGGCACCTAATGGATCTGAACTGACTCAAGGAAGACTCAAACATGAATGGTGCCCCTTCTAATAAACACAACATGACCCTGGCCTGTGGATCTGGATAAGAACTGACTCAAAGACTTAGATATGAATTATATTCCTTCTGATAAGACACCAGCATGAACCTGAAGAGCTAACTTGCTTCCTTTGTTTGGGCAGAATAATGGGGTTTGTTCTTGAACTTTTAAGTTCACTGGTTTCTATGATTTGTTAGTAAATCAATACTTTTCTTTTTCCTTCTTCCCAAAGCCTTATCCCAATTATTTGATTAGGCAAATTGGGGCAAGTACTGAGATTTGGTAACACTAGGGGTTGATTAGCATTTGTTGCTAATAGAAAGTGTGTTGGGGGGCAGGTGCAGCTCATTGATAGAGTGCTCACTTAGGAGGCCCTCAGTTTGATCTGCCAAAATAAATAAATAAATAAATAAATAGTGCCTGGGCTTGAATTGGCAGTGATATAATCATCACCAAATTTCCACCATACTACAGCAAGCAGGGCACCTGCGCCTTGCCCAAACTCTGCTCTTGGCAGAGGAGAAGCCATCTCTTAAGAAAAGCGAGTGACTGGGCATGGTGGCGCATGCTTGTAATCCCAATACTTGGGAGGCTGAGACCGGAGGATCCGGGTTCGTGGCCAGCCTCAGCTACTTGGTGAGGCCCTCCACAACTTACTGAGACTCTGTTTCAAAATAAAGTATAAAAAAATAGGGCTGGGGGTGTAGCTCGGAGGTAGAATGCCCTTGGTTTCATTTCCCCAGTTCCACACACACACAAAAAAAAAAAGAAGAAGAAGAAGAAAAGTGAGTGAACCAGATCTCCACAGGCATGGATTTCTCTCTGTGGCCTGGTTTGACTTAGAGCAGACAAGGACCCTTCCACTACTGCCATGCCTCTGCTTGCTTGTTTTTCCCAACTGGGTGAAAGTTGGGGAGATAAGGATACTTGAAAATAGCCAAGAACCCATGTGGTGTGGCCAGGATGGTGCCCCCACTCCCCTGAGACACAGTAACTTCTCTCCTCTGGGGAGAGGGCAGATCTGGTGACCAGCAGCAGCTTAAGTCTAAAAGTCTCATGAGATGCCTAGCATCCACCATTCTTGACTGCTTCACATGTTATTTTTTAATGAAAAGTCTAACACCAATATTAATTCAATGAGTTTTTATTATGCACCTGTGCTTCTGTGGTAGTGATGCCACGAATTGGAGGAATGTGGAGTATGCTTCTCAGATGTTGGATCTCTGCTTCCATGGCAACTCGGGCACACAGCTCACCTGCAGGCCCAGCCCTGGTGAGAAGGGGAGGGAGGGGACCACCATCTGGGCCACCTGTTCTCAGTTGAGGCACAACTATCAGTAGCCAAAGGAGTGAGAGATAAATTTGGTCCCACTTCACCCATTGGGGCAGGGCATTGGGCCTACCTTTTCTCAAAGCAGGTAACCCCCATTTACTTCTATGTGGGATAAACCTGGGGTTTGAGCTCCAAATCCTTCAGCAATGTGATCTTCCAATTACTGAGGTGCCTCAGTTGGCTTGAGATCTATGGTGGGGACTTAGGGTCAAGCCTGCTAATGGGTACATCCTTTGTGACTTGGTGTGTGGTACTGGGGATTGAACCCAGGGGCATTCTACCTAAGTTACACCCCAAGCCCTATTTTATTTTATTTTTGTTTGTTTTGAAACAAGGTCTTGCTAGGTTGCTGAGTTTCACTAAGTTGCTGAGGCTGGTCTCTAATCTGTGATCCTCCTCTCAGCCTCCCAAGTACTATGATTACAGGTGTGTGCCACCACGCCTGGTATCTTTGTGGCTTTCTTATGACCTGATTTTGCATGTAAAATACACCAGTAATTAGAGCAATGATCCACTTTCAAATGTCTGCAGCAGAAAAGGAAATAACCTCCCTAACACTGCAAAGCTACTGATGGAAGCCTCATGCAAGAGAACAGGTGAGTGGTGGTGTAAATGTGCAGAGAGAGCCTGGCTTCTACCTGGAATCTTCCCATCCCTTGGTCTTAAAAATATCTAATTTTTCCCTTTTCCAGGCAGATCAGTACAAGAAACAAACTATTTAGAAACTAAGACCCTTGACAGTTTATTTCTTGTACAACATGTGACAAAATGTTTTTATTGCATTTGGCATTCCTGGGTATATAAAAATGCATCTACCCAGACTTAGAAATTGAGTTGTAAAGTCTTGCAATTCTTTTATTGGGTTTGAGGTGGAGGCATCTTGATGTGAAAACCACGTGGGTGCTGTGGAGCACCAGGCACCTGCATTCCTCTACCTGGGCTGCTTCTTGGTCAGATGTAGAGAGCACAGAAGACCAGCATGGCTGCCGCTCTGGGATCCAGCCACAGCCCAGTGCCTTCTCGTCGCTGAGCCCGGCTGACATCACCGGCCTCCAGGAAGGACCACACCATGGTTTTGATTGCTTAAGGTTTCACTACCAACAGTCACTCATAGTTCAGAACCCCAGGTGCCAAGCTTTAAAGGCTAGAGGCTGGAATTCTTCCATTCAGAGGAAGAACCCCGCCTTTGATGGGACGGCACAAGCTTAACAAAGCTGGAACTGACTCGTCTGAATTGGGAATGACAGCACCACAGGATTACCTGGAGTTTGGATTTGAACTGTGTCCCCTGGAAATCCCAGTGTTAAGGTCCCTTCCCTATTACCTCAGAATGTGACTATTTGGAGGTGGTCGCTGCAGAGGCAGGTGAGGTCATAGTGGAGCCAGTGGGGTGGGCCCCGACCCCATGGCTGGCTTCTTGCACAGAAGATAGCTGCAGATGGGCGCACAAGTGGCAGTGAGGGGAGGACAGTGATGCCTCTTCAAACCAAGAGACAGTTGCCAGCAAGCCACCAGGTGGAGGATAGAGCTTGGAGATTCCCCCCACACCTGAAAACCATCCCTGCTAATACCTTGGTCTCAGATCCCATGAAATACATCTGGAAGCCACCCAGTGTTTGGTACTGCTGTGGGGGTTCTAGGAAAATAATGCATTTGGTGCCCTAAGTTAGCACACACGTAGATGACCACTTCATGGAATGTTCTGACCTGGGTTTAGCTCACTCAGACAGAACCCCTCTGGTGGGGGCTGAGCTCCCTCTTATGAGAGGGGAGGGGAGGAATTTAAGTGCCTTTTAAACGAGGGTGACTTGGCTTCCACCCACAAACATTCACCAAGGACCTTCTGGGTATAAACAAGACATGTTGAGAGGTGTGCAGCATAGGTTAGAATGTGAGCTTTGCCCTCCCTGCGCCAGGGACTCCCAGTGACCAGCCTGCAGGACAAGTGTAAAGGTATGCTGACACCTTCCCATCCCTGGGGAAGGAGCCCTGGAGCCCCTCACCATAGACTCCAAGCCCCAAAGGGCCTTCTAATAATATAAGGGTCTGGGGTGCTCCTGTGCACATGATGGGGGCTGGGGCTGAGTTCTGATAGCACGACACGGCTCTGTGTTTGGCCCTGCTCCCCACTGTGCCCACCCGCCCCACCTATCACCCCGTGGAAGCTTCTCATTGGGACAGAAGTGCAGCCACCTGGGGACCTCGGGATCTGGTGTTCAGACGGCAGGACAGTTGGGGGTGTGGTGACCAAGCGGTCACTGGGGGAGGGGCAGTCTTTCCGAGGGCATGGCAAGCACCGGGCGGGGTCTCTGAGACAGACCCAGGGGCACGGTGGCGCGGGTGGTGACGCGCCTCCCTTTTTTGGCGCGGCGGAAACAGATGCGCAGTTGGCCACTCATCATCCGGGGGAGGAAGGGGCGCCACGGCACCATGAGAAGTGGGGCGCTACCTGAGAGCAGAGGGCAGGAGGAGGGGCCCCCTCCGGGGCAGGTGCGCGGGCAGCAGTGCCCGGGGGTGGGCAGCGTGCGGAGGGCGCACACGCCTCAGTAGGAGTTCAGAGCCTGCTTGGAGCGCCGCTTCAGGTGCAGGCGCTGGTGGCGAAGGAGGTCGTAGTTCTGCCGGAAGCTCTTGACGCAGTACCGGCAGCGGAAGGGCCGCGCCTCGTCCTTCAGGTGCGCGCTGCTGCGGTGCCGCGCCAGCTGGTCGTGCCGCTGGAACAGCTTCCCGCAGTCCCGGCACCGCGTGTCCTGTGTGTCCTGCGGGGCCTTGCTCTTCTGCTCCAGTCCCTCCTTCAGGCCGTCTGCCGGCAGGTGTATCCGCCTGTGGGACAGCAGGTGCGAGTTGAGGCGGAAGCTCTTTCCGCAGGCGCCGCACCGGTAGGGCTTTTGGGCCTCGTGGGCCTCCAGGTGCCCGTCCAGGTCCTCGCTGTCGCTGAACAGCTCCCCACACACCGAGCACTCGTGCGACTTCTGCTCCCTGCGGCTCCGCAGGTGCCGGATGAAGTTGACCCTCCAGCGGAAGATCTTCCCGCAGTTTGGGCACACGTAGGACTTTTTGGAGGTCTGCGTCTCACCCCCTGCCTCGGAGCCGCCCCGGTGGGAGGCAGGGAGGCTACGCTGCTGCGTGGGGCTCCGTGACTCCTCTGTGCAGCATGGGCCATGCTGTGAGTCCTCGTCCCCGGAGCTGGACAGAACGATCTCGATGGTCACCTCCTCGTCCAGGCCGTGCTTCAGGGGTGGTGGGTCGCCTGCAGCTACAGGAAGTATGCATGTCAGTGGTGCTGCCCTGGCCCCATGCCAGTCCCTGAGCCCCACAAGGGAGGCCAGTGGGAGCCCTGAAACCCTCAGTTTTCCAGTGCTCCTTGGTGGCCACCAGGGTCCCCATCTGCACTAAAGAGGCCACTAGCGCAGCCTCTGAGAAGGAAACATTTGCACGGACCACAGCATCCTATGCTTCCCTGCCAGTCCCCCTGACCCTCACCTTCAACCCGCTTTCTCCTAGCCAGAGACGCAAGTTCCAAGAACTGGCATTGATCTACGCAAAACCTTGACATTTTACACATCACTCCCTATCACCTACTTAACCAGGCATAGTGGAAAATTCTACCAGGATATGATAAAGACCTCTTTATTCCATAAACCCAGTTGCATAGGGTGCCAGCTTCCACTGCTGAGCACCAGAGGGCAGGGCCCGTGGTAGACCTCGAACACGCACAACCCAATCTGCTGTGGACACCACCTAGTGACACATTATTTGCTGTGTTACACACATGAATGAACTGAGGTGGCCTGTTCATTGGGGAGGGTGGAGTTGGACTTGGCCCAGCAAGGGCTGCCCCATGGGTCCCAGATGGTCCAGGGCCACCAAACCACACCTCCCTCTTCCCCTCAGTGTCACACAGTCTAAGGCCCACTGGCAGTGGTGAGCAGAAATGTTCTGTTTTGGACTTTTAACCCAGACTGAAGCTGGCTTCATGGATCTTGAGCCTGCTGTGTTGGAAAATGGTTCCTTGTGGCTGCAACATCCTCACTTTGCAAAACATGGAACTTGGGTCTAGAACTCGGGGAGTGGTGCTGGGCCTGGACCTCAGTAGAGACATGGTTGAATCTTAGTTTAATGGCTGGGGGAGGCAGGCCTGGACAAACAGAATTAAGGCAGAAAGACCCAGAAGCTACAGAGAGCAGATGGTGGGAGGTGCTGGAACTGGTGGTTGCATCTATCCATCAATAGGAGACAAAGATGGTCGGGGGTTGGAAGAGTGAGTCTGAGGGCTGGGGAGGGAGCCTGTGGGGAGGGCTCCTGCCATGGAGGAATCACCAGTGTGGACAGAGGCCGTGACCCACCTCTCCCAGGCCCTCCTCTGCAAGGTGCCCTGGCTGTGGCTGCCCTATGCCACTGAGGGCAAGAGAAGTGTGCGATGTGCTTTTTGGATCTCATGCACTGGACAGGGGGAGGGTGTTAACTAGCTTTTATCAGCTGTTACTTGATCAGCAATCTGCTTCTATCAACCATTACTAGATTTGGGTGGAAGAAAAAAACAATTCTATAGTGGACCACTAAGATCTCTTTGTTTGCTGGATGAGAAGATGGAATTATGAGAGCAGATAGTACACCTTATCGGCTTACTGTGTCCCCTTGAAAAGCCACAGTGTGAAGTCCTAACATATAGTGCCCCGGCATGTAACTGTATTTGTAGACAGTGTCTTTCAAGGTAAGTTAAAATGGGGTCAGATGGGTGGGTACCCCAATACAATATAACTGGTGTCCTTATAAGAAGAGGACACCTTGAATACGGACACAGAGGCACCGCCATGTGAAGACACAGCAAGGTGGCCACCCGGGAGCCAAGGGAAGGCCCCAGGAGAAAGCCCCTCTGCTGATACCTGGCTCTTGAACTTCCAGCCTCCAGAATTGTGAGAAAACGAATGCCTGTTGTTTAAGGCAGCCAGTGTGTGACACTTGGCTATGAAGTCCTAGCAGGTTAATATAGCTCACATGGGATTACACTGCTAGAATCAGCTAAAATGACCAAAAATTGATGCATAATCTAAAAAAAAAAAAAAAAAAAAAAAAAAAAAAAAAAAAAAAGGAAAGGGGATAAATCTATAGAATGCCAAAAAGTCCCTGAGGAAGCCAGGTGTGGTGGCACACATGCTAAGATAGGAGTATTGTGGTCTGAGGACAGCCTCAGCAAACTAGCAAGACTCTCAGCAACCTAGCGAGACTCTCAGCAACCTAGTGAGACCCTGTTTCAAAATAAAAACTGAAATAGGATTGGGGGTGTAGCTTGGAGATAGAATGCCCCTGGGTTCAATCCCCAGTACCAAAAAAAAAAAAAAAAAGAAAAAGAAAAAAAGAAAGGTCCCTGAAGAGAGAAAGGTAGGTGACATGAGACTGCTGGAAGTGTGCTCAGAATATCAGAGGACATGCTCAGCTCAGTACTGACAAATAGAAAAGGATGTGTGTGCGTGTGGTCCCTGAATCGGCTATCAGCATCGTGGTAGGGAAGACAGAGAAGAGTTATTGGTTTAAGTGATTTTATGCATATTAAGTCCTTAAATCCTCAATATTAACTCTACAAGGCAGCTATACCTATTATCCATCTTTCCCAGATAAAACATTTAAAGCAAGCCGGGCATGGTGGCGCATGCTTGTAATCCCAGTACTTGGGAGGCTGAGACAGGGGGATCACAGGTTTGAGGGCAGCCTCAGCAAGTAGTGAGACTCAAAACAAAAAATAAAATTGGGCTGGGGTGTAGCTCAGAGGTAAATGCCCATGAGTTCAATCCCCAGTACTGCAAAAATAAATAAATAAATAAATAAATGGCTGGGGGCACAGCTCAGTGGTAGAATGCCTTGGGTTCAATCCCTAATAACACACACACACACACACACACACACACCTACCCCCCCAAAATAGCACCTACTCCATGCAACCCACCAGCTCCCCTCTGAGATGGCAGCCCCAGCATCTGGCCACTTGAGAGCAGATTCTGCCTCAGGGCAGTGAGGGAGAACAGAATGGAAGACTCCTGTGCTGGAGAACAGCCATCTACCTTCTAAGAGCCTGTGGGTGGGACCGAGAGACACAGTGGCAGTGGCGGCGGAGGGTCAAGACCCAGCCCGGACTGTAAGCCTGCACCTCCAAGCGAGTGGCCTAGCCAGCCCCATTCTCTGCATGCAGACAGGCTCTTCAGAAAATGAGGACCCCAATGCTGTGGGGAGACCTTGTCCTCCGGTCCCACCACACTGTGGAACCCCCTTTGTGCACCTGACAGGGGACCCAGCACATGCTGCACGCCATGCAGGGAGCCAGGTGGAAATAACATGGATCCCGCCTTGCAGAGCACCACCACGAGACACTGTGTGAGCGCGGTCTCCTTGCCTGCGGGAGTCACCCTTCAGGTAAGGATGTCTGGCATTTAGTGGAGCCTGAGTTTGGTATTTAGAATATCATCTGAACCCTGAGGATATTCAAGATGGGGACAGTTTAGCCTTTGCCTCTGGTGACATTTACCAAAGGGATTCAGAGTCTACATTGAGGCTATTGCTACTGTCCAAGGTTCCTTGCAGCTTCGGTATTCCGGCAACCTGCTCCCTCATGACAAGACTCTGCCCTGGCATTCTGGCCCTGCCTGACCAGGGAAGAAATACCCTCACTACCCAGCAGGCAGGGCTGCCTCAGTCCACCCAGAAGGCAAGGAGCAGTGGTCTGGGACTGGGAGTCAGCTGGAAAGGAATTGCAGCAACATGGTCCCAGGGCAAGCGGCTGATAACACACAGCAGCATCGTGCGAGTCTCGGAGGGTTCAGTTCCAAATGCTGACCAACACACACGCACACACCACACACAGTCTAACACACACATGCGCCACAAGTGTGTGTTCACCATCGCCACTCCTCCATGCACGTATTCACACCACACACATCTGTGTGTGGACCACTGTACCCTGTACCCCTTACCTGGGCAGGTACTCTGACTGAGTACCACCTGCTGGCACGCCTGGAACTCTGGTCCCTGCAGTTCCTCCCATCTCTTGTCTTCCCCCTGGAATGGCTGCAGACTGGGAACGTCTTTCCAAAAAAGAAAAGGGAAAGAGTGATTGTCTTCCCGTGGCACCGCTACCTGGGGAGGTGCCTGAGCAGGTGTAGGCTGCTCCGTCCCGGGCTGCATGAGGGGCCACCTGTGTTTGCTAAGTGAAAATTGAAGGGGCAGGCGCCATGAACCCAGGCCCGAAGCCACACGGAATCAATGTAGGTCCTGTTCTGCCTGTTCTCTGTGGCCAGAGGCAAGTAACTGAGATCACCTCCACTTTCTGAAGAAGGCTCTTCAGACCTGCAGGCCCCAGGGACACTCCGCATGGCTGTGGGGAGCCTGTGGGGGAGACGAGATGGTGGCACACATCTCCGGGGGCCCTGGTGCTTGTCCCAGATGGGGATGGTGCACCAAATCCTGGACTGCCTGGTACCAATGCCAGGTCCCAAAGGGAAGGGGGTATGGGACTACTGCTAACTCTATGCAAACTCTTTCCTTTGAAGAAGCAGACCCTTTGAAGCATCGGGGCAGATTTCACAAACAGGAGCTGGTGACAGTGTTGGGACACTGGGCACTGCTGAGGAACCCAGCACCTCCCCGGCCATGACCTAGCACACTGCATCCCGTCAGAGGGCGGGGGGCAGACAGGTGAGGTGTCTGGAGGTATTGTGCTGAGCCCAAGAGAGGAGACCCCCCTCCCCCATCCTGGCCTTTCACAAGTTATCTGACCTCACTCTTGGATGGGCTGTGAAATTGTCAGCACCCACCAGGAGCTACTTATAAGCAGGGCAGAAAGAAACTCCCATGATTTCTCAGTCCCTGGTTGAGGGGGAATGGTCCCCACAGCTGGCAAAATTAAGATCCCTCCATTCAGCCGGGCATGGTGGCACATGCTTGTAATCCCAGTACTTGGGAGGCGGAGACTGGAGGATCCGGGTTGGAGGCCAGCCTCAGCTACTTAGTGAGGCCCTCCGCAACTTTGTGAGATCCGGTTTCAAAATAAAGGATAAAAAAATAGGGCCGGGGGTGTAGCTTGGAGGTAGAATGCCCCTGGGTTCACTCCCCGTACCGCTACAAACAAACAAACAAACAAACAAACCCCTCCATTCTTTCTGTAAGACATGGAGCACTAAGACAGAGTCTGGGGGATGTGGGTGGCAATTAGGGGCTGCAGAGAGAAGCTGGGGAGCTGGCCCAGCTTGGAGTCATTGCTCACGTACCTAAGTAGGAGACCTGGGGTACTTCTCTTCCCTGGAGGTCCTGCGACTCCGGAACCCACGGCTCATTCTCCTCTCTCTGGGAGAGATCCGGCTGGGCTGCTGGGTCGTCTGTTCACAGAGGGCAGGATACACCTTTGTCAGCACCCAGGGCAGGCTGAGAGAGACCGGTCAGGCCCAGAGGAGAGAAGCAGGGCTGCCTGATGGGCCACGACACAATCAAGGACCATGTGGGACTGCAGCCTGGAAAGGCCAGCGTGAGTGCGGAGGGGCAGGAGTGGGAGCACGTGCAGAGAACTATGCACTGGGTATCTCTCTGAGGCCTGGCAGGTAAGAGGGACTGGAGAAAAATGGAGACACTGAAAACCCGTCCTATTTGGTTTTGTGGGACAAACAGCAGGTGTGCCTAATGTACAGGTGGAGGGGCAGCAGGTGATGGTCAGATGGGCACACTGCCTGCAGGGCCATAGCACATGTGACCTGTCAAGGCTGGAGGGCAAACAGAGACCTGTGGTGGCCCCAGCTCCCTGCTCTTACGGGAAGAGGCCGACCCGGTCTCAGTGGATGTGGGGAGTTCAGTCTTACCTGGAGGCAGTGAGACCCCATACTCCTCTCCAATGACGAACTCTCCATGGAAGCCAGTCTGGGCGGGGTCGAGGAGAGACCAGTCCTCTTCAGAGAAGCATAAGATCATGTCCTTAAAAGGAGAAACCCGGTTCTGAAACCACAGAAGAGGGATGCCTCAGTGGAAGGATGAGCTGGGTATCCTGGTCCATTCAGGCTGTGGTGACGAAATGCCACAGACATACAACAGCAGTGCGTGCCTCACAGTGCTGGAGGTTAGGAACCCGGGATCAAGGCACTGGCAGATTGGGTCTCTGGGAAGGGCCTGTGTTCCGCTCAAAGACGGCCGTCTTCACGTGGTGGAAGGGGCAAGGGAGCTTTCTGGGGTTGAACAAGTTTGTGCTACCTGCCAGTATCACACAGTTCCATAGTGCATACCACCTCTGGTCTTCTGGACCCACATGCAGGTTAAATGGAATTATAAAACTCAGCTAATCGAGTTGCCCCAGGCTACACATCAGCAGAGTATGGAGGCGCATGCACGGTAACTAATACAGCCTGCTGTGTGCACACAGACCCCTCTCTCAAGTAAAAACCCATTTAGAAAACATTAGAAAGGAAGCCGCCTGGCTCCAGAGGGGCCCTCAGGATGAGGCCAGGATCAGCCTGTTTAGTGATCTTTTTAGTTGGTTACCAGCAGAAACAGGATCACTGCTCAGGTTGGTTTTGCATTCTTTTGGTTGTTCTTATCTCTGAATGCTGAATCTTGTTTGTCCCAACTATGTAAAATAGTAGACGGAATTCCACCAATACCACGCTCACTCAAAAGCCTGGACCGACTTCCCACGCCCTCCTAGAAGAGCCATTTCCTAACAAACTGCAGGACCCTGAGAATGACGTGCTAGATGCCCTCTCTCCACCACCCTTTTGCTCTTCATAATTGCTTTTTTTTTTTTTTTTTTTTTTTTGCGGTACCAGGGATTGAACGCAGGGGCGTTCTACCTCCGCACTACACCCCCGGCCCTATTTTTTATACTTTATTTTGAAACCGGGTCTCACGAAGTTGTGAAGGGCCTCACTAAGGAGAGAGAGAGAGAGAGAGAGAGAGAGCGAGCTGAGGCTGGCCGCGAACCCAGATCCTCCGGTGTCCGCCTCCCAAAGTACTGGGATTACAAGCGTGCGCCACCACGCCCGGCGCTCATAATTGCTTTTCTAAAAGACATCTCACCATTGTTACTACAAAGTTCCCTTCTCCATGGACATGAGTTCCTAAGAATGAGCCTTCTAATGCTGTGGAAGGTAAATAGATCAAGACAGCTACTTAAAACATGATTTAAAAAAGCCTGGCATGGTGGTGCACACCTATAATCCCAACTACTCGGGAGGCAGAGGCAGGAGAATTGCATGTTTGAGACCAGCCTGGGCAACTTAGCAAGACCCTATCTCAAACCAAAGAATAAAAAGAGTTGGGGGTGTAGCTCAATGGTAAAGCACCCCTGGGGTTCAATCCCCAGTATCAACATAGACAAAACCAAACCAAAACCAAAACCAAAATAATGTTGCATCCATTAGCAATGTTTCTCTGAAAGGTCTCAATGAAAAGGGGGAATGATGATAGAAGTCTGACATATCCTGAGCTAAGTTACAGGCCAGAGAATGGAGGGAAGAGATCAAAGAAAAAGAAAGCTGCTGCAGGTTCTTTCCCTCTCCACTGAGGATTACCTTCCTGACCACATCGTATTCTACTTTTAGAACCAAGCAAGAAACATATACATCTCTATGGCCTAACCTTCCGTCCCAGGACCTGCCTGCCTCTTTTCCATAGTCAAGAGAGGTTCAGTTTGAACGATTCATGCTTCTTCTCCCCAGAACTTCATTGTAAAACACCCTGGCCCCTCAGGCCTGGTGGATGCTTTTCCAACTGCCATCCGGCCGTGCTGCTGGTGGCTTAGGAAACGGTGCCCTTCACCTCTGGCTGGCCTCTGTACAGCTCAGTAAACATTTCAGAGGCCTCTTGGTGCCAGAGATTTGATTTATCGGGGCACTGGCATGGTTCGGTTCTGGTGAGGGCCTGCTCCCTCCGTCAGAGGTGGAAATCATTTCACTGTGTTCTCACTTGGCAGGAGGGCAAGGCAGGTTCCTCGGGCCTCCTTTATATTAGTGCCATTCATAAAGCTCTGAGCTGAGGCCCTGATCACCTCCCAGAGGTCCTACCTGCCTCTTAACACCATCATCATGGATGTTAGCATTTCAACAATTTATATATATATAAATTTTTATATATATGCAATACTGTGGTTGAACCCAGGGCCTTGTGCCACAGTAAATGATCCCTCCCCTATAGGGGAGGAAAATTCAAATGACACAGATTTCTCATCAGAAACCATGGCGGCCCAAAGGAAATGGCACTTTTTTTTTCTTTGCAGTACTGGGGATTGAACCCATGGGCCTTCTACTGAGCTACACCCCCAGCCCTATTTTTTTTTTTCGGTACTGGGGATTGAACCCAGGGGCATTCTACCTCTGAGCTACACCCCCAGCCCTATTTTTTATTCTTTATTTTGAAACAGGGTCTCACTAAGTTGCAGAGGGCCTCACTAAGTAGCTGAGGCTGGCCGTGAACCTGCGATCCTCCTGTCTCAGCCTCCCAAGTACTGGGATTACAAGCATGCACCACCATGCCCGGCTGCACATTTTTTAAGTGCTGAAAAAACTCAACTATGAATCCTATGTCTGGTGGAGAAATATCCTTCGGGAATGAAGAGGAAGTTAAGATATCCTCAGATGAAAAGAAAATAAGTATGCTTGTCACTAGCAGACCTATTCTAAAAGTATGGCTAAGAAAACTGTCTAAACAGGAATGACGTAATATAAGAGGAAACCAACGAACACAGGAAAGAAAGGAAATGTAAACAAAGATATGAGTAAACACAATAGGCTTTCCATCTTTTCAGTTTTCTAAATAATGTTGATATATGAAATATTATTCTTTTTTTTGTGGTACCAAGGATTGAACCCAGGTGCATTCTACCTCTGAGCCACACCCAAACCCTATTTTTTATATTTTTTATTTTGAAGGACGATCTTGTTAAGTTGGTGAGAGTCTCACTACTTGCTGAGGCTGTCCTCAAACCCAGGATACTCCTGTCTCTGCCTCCCAAGTACTGGGATTACAGGTATTAAAGGTATGCACCACCATGGTAAGTATGAACACTTTCTAGCCGGGCATGGTGGTGCACACCTGTAATCCCAGTACCTGAGAGGCTGAGACAGGAAGACCATAGGTATGAGGCCAGTCTTAACAACTTAGTGAGACCCTGTTTCAAAATAAAAAATAAAAAGGGCTGGGGGTGTAGCTCGGAAGTAGAATGCCCCTGGGTTCAATCCCCCCTCCTAAATTGTTACTTAAGGATAAATCTAACAAATCATGTACAAATCACATATATTTGTTTCTCAAATATAGCTATTGTTGTGGTGAATATTCTATTAAAAAACACCCTGTGAGGTAAAGAGGTAGAGGGTCTCTCCTTTTTTGGGGGGAACTCATTGCTGCTGAGAGGCTCATCAGCAGGGACTCAAGTACCTGGAACTGCCTGGCCCAGCACAGTGTGCGGGACAGGAGCCCAGGAGCAGGGAGGCCTCCCTTGGCCAGTCCTGCCTGGGGCTTTTCTGGGCTGTTCAGAGCTCAGTGCATACTGGCCAGAGGGGAGAGCCACTGGGAGGGCAGCCTGGATAGGCAGCTGGATGCCACAGACTAAGAGGCCACTCACCGGGGGCAGCTGGAAGGTGGTCACCTGTGGCGCATCCCTCACACTCTCTTCCTGAAGACTGGAAGCGTCTTGCACAACTGAAAGAGAGAGGTAGAAAGGGTGTGCTGAAGGCAGCCAGGCCTGGCGCTGACTCCTCTGGATTTCCAAGAGCTCTTGCCCACTCTGGCTTTGGCAAACAAGGAAAATCCACCATTACCAGGGAGCCACTCCCCGGTGCCTTCCATAAAACCCCAATCTTTGTTCTCATGTGCGAGGGGAGGATTACAAGACGATGCATGTACGAGACACTTGGGACACCAGGTGGATTCTCTTACTGTTTCTTGATATAACAGTAGGGCTATACCCGGGGCTCCCTGGTTCAGATTGGCACTGCCAATGATCAGCCACCGTCCTCCCTCCGCAAGCTCAGGGCCCTTCATTTTGTTTCTAAACACTGGGACAACAAAAGTTAAAACTCTATGGAGCTTTGGTATTGGAAGGGCTGTGGGCATCCCAGCTT
The DNA here is from genome assembly GCA_004027185.1 of Glis glis. NCBI lineage: Eukaryota > Metazoa > Chordata > Mammalia > Rodentia > Gliridae > Glis > Glis glis. The sequence continues at coordinate 23,349 of PVJS01029753.1, forward strand.
CTCAGGAGGCTGGGCTGGGGGATCACTTGAGCTCAGGAGTCAGAGACCAGCCGGGGCAACACAGTGAGACTCTGCCTCAGAAAAAGAAAAAAGGGGGGGGGCTGCTGGCAGGGAGGACCACTGTGGGACTCCAGTGTCATACTAATTTAGTTATACATTTGTAAGTCTGTAAACTGCAGTGCTCCATAAGGAAGACTGTTACCCAGGGGAGGTGCAGATGGAAAAAAAAAAAGAGAACCCTGCACACTGAGGGTGGGAAGGTAAACCAGTGCAGCCATTGTGGAAGACTGCATGGCGGCTCCTTGCAAAGCTAAAGACAGGACTTCCATGTGACCCAGCTGTCCCTCTTAGGAGCATACACCGAAGGAATGGAATCAGTCCCTCCAAGAGATGTTTCACACAATGACTGCAGCATCGTTCTCAGCAGCCCAGCCGTGGAGTCAACCCATGCGGTCCTCAGTGGAGGGAGGGAGGGATGGAGGAAATGTGGTGTAATGTGGTGGGGCACTAAGTGGCCTAAGTAAGGGTGGGTTCTGTCACTGGTGACAACATGGGTAGACCTGGAGGATATTATGCTGAGGAATATATGCCAGGCACAGAGAGCAAACACTGTACCATCTTGCTTACACACCAGATCTAAAAAGTTGCACTCACAGAGCAAGGAGGAGGAAGATGTTTACCAGAGGCTGGCAGGGGCGGCTGGGAGATGCTGGTCAGAGGGTGCAAGTCTTAGTCAGGAGTAACATTTAGAGATCGATTTGTACACCATGGTGACTGATTTATAACAGTGTATGATAGTCTTGGAAACTGCTAAGAGTAGATTTTAAGTATTTTTGCCATCAAAAAAGGCTAAGTAAACCAGGCATGGTGGAGCACACCTGTAATCCTAGTACTTGGGAGGCTGAAACAAGAGGATCACAGGTTCGTGGCCAGCCTCAGCACCTCGTGAGGCCCTTCACAACTTAGTGAGATCCTGTTTCAAAAATAAATAAATAAATAAATAAATAAAACAGGGCTGGGGGTGTAGTTCAGAGGTAGAATGCCTCTGGGTTCAATCTTTAGTACCCTCCCCCCAAAGGCTAAGTTTATTAGGTAATGCATATGCTAACTAGCCTGCTTAATTATTTCAAAATGTATCAAAGTATTACATAGTTCACTATAAATTTTTTTTTTTTTTTTTTTT
>PVJS01029754.1:0-24560 GCA_004027185.1 Glis glis
ATGTGTAAACTAAAGTGTATTGATAAAGGAGGGCCTTTGGGCAAAGAATGTCCCAGTAAGAGCATTAGCATTTGTACAAACTTTGCAATAAGAGAGTATGACACATTTGAGAAACTGAAATATTGTCTGTGTGGTCAAAATATGGAATGTGGAAATGGAGAGTGGCTGAGATGATCAGAAGAAGAACCAAATATTTTTCTTTCTATATTTAATGTTTTTTTTGTGTGTGTGTGTGGCAGTGGGGATTGAACCTAGAGGCATTCTACCTTGGAGCTACATGCCCAGCCCTATTTTATTTTGAGCAGGATCACACTAAGTTGCAGGGGGGCTTGCTATAAGTTGCTGAGGCTGGCCATGAACCTGAGATCCTCCTGTCTCAGCCAAGTACTTGGGAGCCAAGTACTGGGATTAGAGGTGTGCTCCACCATCCCTGGCTTATTTAACTTTGGTTAGTGAGAGTATACTGAGTTAGTACTTATGAACAATAATATCAAGCTTGAGGATAATATGCAATGTTATGGTGCCAGCATTATTCTTTGTAAATGAAGATGATTTACTGTGCTGATCCTTAAATATACTATATTAGATACCTATATTTCTTATAATATTTTTTTTTGCGGTACTGGGGATTGAACCCAGGGGCGTTTTACCTCCGCGCTACACCCCCGGCCCTATTTTTTATACTTTATTTTGAAACCGGGTCTCATGAAGTTGCGGAAGGCCTCACTAAGTAGAGAGAGAGAGAGAGAGAGAGAGAGAGAAAGAGAGCTGAGGATGGCCACGAACCCGGATCCTCCGGTCTCTGCCTCCCAAAGTACTGGGATTACAAGCGTGCGCCACCACACCTGGCTTCCTTATAATATTAAAGTACAGTTTTGTATGGGTTTATACATAGGTAATTAATTGATTTGATTATATGAAGAAGATGAATCATTCTAGACAATTCTAATTGAGTCACAGTAGGGCAGTGCTGTGCAATCAAGAATATCTATATCTATCTATCTATCTATCTATCTATCTATCTATCTATTCATACTGGCGATTGAACCCAGGGCCATTCCACTTCCAAGCCACACCCCAACCCTATTTTTTAAAAAATTGAAACAGAGTCTCACTAAGTTGCTGAAGGTCTCTCTAAGTTTCTGAGACTGACCTCTATAGGATTATAGGTGTGCACCACCACACCTGGCTAAGAGATTCTTACTTCATTCTTTTAGAATGTATAGACTAACTAAAGGAATGGATAGACTAACTAAAGGAAAGTTTGGGAAATGTAGACTTTCTTAACTTGAACTAGTTGAGTATCTGTATAACTTATGTGATGGCATACTGGACCAGAATAGGAATGATGGCAGTGTTCAAAAGGATGAAGAGTGATAGATATATTTAAGATATATTTAGGAGGATTTTGTCATTGAAAAAGGATAAATGAACCAGATGTGGTGGTGCATACTTGTAATTCCAATACTTGGGAGGCTGAGACAGGAGGATCACAGGTTCACAGCCAACCTTAGCAATTTAGCAAGGCTCTCTGCAACTTAGTGAGACCCTGTTTCAAAATAAAAAATAAAATAGGGCTGGGGGTACAACTCATAGGTAGAATGCCCTTGGGTTCAATCTCCAGTACCCAAAAAAAAAGAGGACAAATGGAGAAGGGGGTGTAACTGAGACACTGCTCCTTATTTGAAAGGCACAGACTGCGGTTCCTAAGCAGTCTTTCTGCCCACCTGTGACTATCTAGTTGGTATTAAATAAGTTGCATAAAATTTATGTTTATACATACTATGATTTAATTTTTAAAACAAAGAGGTAATGTACTTAAATCTATTACTGTCCTTCTCTGACTAACCAAACTTTAGGTAGAAGGTCCAGAAAACATCTATTTCATTCTAGTGACTGGAAAAATTTGACATTTGTTTTAGCTAATAATGGATTTGATAACACTTGGTCATATATTGAAAGAGTTTTATGTGTTTTATTCATGGCATAAACTTATAAAATTATTAAATTTACATTGATATGACATTTTGCACTTTTTCAAAGAACATTGTTCATTATTTCATCTTATATTTATCAAAACTCTGAAAGGCAAATTTATTGCAATTGTATAGATGAGAGCACACTGGTTAATAGAGGTTTAATAATTCAGTTCATTGAACCTGCAGATAGAGCAATATGGACAGAAGCTTGATTTTTTCAGCCCCTTGTTCAGAGAAAATTGAAGCATTAAACATATATATTTTTTACACTGAGCCAGGAAGATAAATTAAGAGTTGAGGATTTATAAAGGATAGAAGACATATGAACTTCTAACTAGGTAACCATCACTTCATTACTATCTGGAAGGTAATGATGCTTTTCCTTAATGAATGCGCAAGCTATATATAGTCAAACAAAGTGAAATACTGGGTTGACAAATTATCTTTTGGACCCTATTGAATAAAGAACCACTAAAGTCCTCTAGGCAATACTCCATGTCTTATTCCTTAGGGTTATTTTTTGTTGTTTTTAAATTTTGGGCCACATTGCTCCTAAGGGCTAGAATGATCCTCTGTGCTTGAGGGTTAAGACATTATTTTCTGTTTTCCTGAAGAACTTCTAAAACCCACAGTTGATTGTATTCAAAACTTTTAAGAGGTTAGGATCTCAGAGATGCAAATGCATTAAAAATGCCTTTCAGAACCCAGCTTGATTTTGGAAGCTAACTTGTTGAGAAAATGCTTATAGCAATGGGATGACATTATTCAGCTCTGTGAGGTGCTAGCTGGAAACTTACAATGTCATTGCTCAAAAGGCTATATTTGTTTATAGATGGACAAATACAAGTAGCTGGGGGCTGAAATTTTCTGAAAATATCTACTTATATAGATCTCCTGCTTGGCCTACTTATATATCTACAAGCAGATTTTCTTGGCACAGGGGCTACCAAATGGATGATAAACAAAACTGTGACTATTGAACAAGATATTTAATTAATAATGACCCTAGTGGCTTTTGTCAGATTAAATCAGTTTGAAGAATAAATTAGTGGTGCTTTGAAAATCTTATGAAATATAATGCTTTACATGAGTGCTAGCTAATTTCTATTTTCTAAAGAACAAAATTAAAAGATGGCCAGTCAAATAGAATTTATAGATTGAAAAACACAACCACCCACACATGCACAAACATACAGGTTGCGTGCGCGTGTGTTCATTATAAAGTTTCTGAAGGATCTCTGGGGAGTCCGACCCCATGCTGCACATCTTCAAGCTGCATGTTATCCATGGTGGTCTAATGTGAGTTTGAAAATGGGAGTGAGGAGGGTGGAGGTAGAAAGGAAAATGAAGTGTCAGCTTTGGGGGTTGGTAGTAGTCTTCTGATATATTATTTGTTAATTGGACTAGAATGTTGAAGGTTTTGAGAAAGCATTTATTTAGGAGAAGACAGTCTTATTTTCCTAAATTGGAAGTTTTAGAAACAGCATGTGTTAGGATTATGTTAATAGAAGTGTCATATTAAGTACTGCAGGCTTTCCTGAGATTCAAAGAATAAATTTCATAACTAGTGAGTCAGAAAGTGTGGTGTTTACTGAAAAAAAAAACAAATAAGAGGGAGAAGATTATGGCTAGTTGATTGAACTTCTGTGTATGTTATCTTGGAAGACCATGATGGATGTTATCTTAGAAGACTTGAACTGCTTGGTCAGACCATAGAACTGCTTTGATTCAAAACCAATTTCCTTGAGTGAAGAAAGAAATTGCTTTCCTCTAACAATTTCAGAAGGAATAAAATGGATGGAGGAAGGAATTGGGTCATCAAATGAAGGGAAAATAATCTGATTAAAAAAACCCATACAAGACATCAGTTTTCCTTAGAGGGCAGGGGAAGTTGTAGAAAGGGGATAAAAAAGGTAAACATTAGTGAGCCTTGTTTGTATTTTTTAATATTTATATTTAAATCGCCCCAGAAAAATTGTTATCCTTGTTCATTTTCAAATGGAGTCAACTGACCTATGGTGGAAGATGAGCTATTTTTAAAACATCGTGGAATAATGACCACATGAAGGCATTCTGCAGTTTGGAGACTTGTTACACATGAGGCATTTTCCTCCTAATAACCCTGGTGCTTCTTTGATTCACTCCAGAGGCTCAGATGTGATTGCACCACCCACCCTACGATTAAAAAAAGAATGCCTCTTAACTGCATATCTGTTGAACAACACCAGATAACTCAAAGGCTTTTAATTCCAAGATTCATTTGCAATGACAACCTTCATTACCATTTAGAGCATTTGTTGAGAGGATGAAACTGGCATCCTTTCTCTTTTCTTTTTTTTTTTTCTTCTGAGAACACATTGACTGAGTACGTGTCCTGTGACTATTCTGGAAGACCCCCCCCCATTTCCGCACGATTTTCTCACTCCATTCCCTGCAGTGGCGACAGTTGTACCTACATTCAGTGCCCAGGATTTCACTGTCTGTCCCCAGCTTCTTGAATCATCTTGTAATTGCTGCTCTGCCTTAGTATGCTGCCAAAATACAGGAGGCAGCACCAGGCTGGGCGAGGACACTTTCCGTGAGTTCTGCTGCCACTTGCCCACGCTCCTGAGCACTGGGGCTGTTTCTTTGGCAGTTGTTTCCCCTGTGAGGCCTCCATTCAAAGCAGTCCTGGAACTATGGAGAGGAGCCAGAGTAAAAGGAGGTGTTTGTCACTACCTCAGTGGTAGCAGAGTAAAAGGATGTTTTCTGGAAGCAGGTACTAGTCTGTGTGAGATATTATTTCACATCTTATTGAAAGCAAACATTGCTTTAGTAGGTCCATTACTTTTAATAGGTAGTACCTTTCTAACTAGTCTGAGAGGACTGTAAACCCAAACTAAAATCTATAGCTCAGAATATTCTAAATGTGGAGAAGGTTAAGTGTGAAAGATTCCAGGTGTGAATGCTAATGTTATTTTTCTTCCTCTATGCATTTCTGATTTTTTTTTCAATACTTCGGCCAGATGCTGTAACCTCACTCCTGCTCTCCCTAGTTCTTATGAAGGTATTTTCGTGTGCAGAGAGTTGTTTGAGTTGATGTTTCTGCAAGGGGTTAAGCCCTGGACAGTCCTATTCTGTTGTCCTGTTGACATCACTTAAGCACCCTGAATGCATTTCTGTAGCCTCTAAAAGACCTTGGTAAGGAGCACAGTTTAGAATGTTAGTGAAGCAAGAAATAAATCATCTCGATGAGGTATTTAAATGATGAGAAGGAAACGATATATGAATATACCAAAAAGCTAAGTATTTATTGTTGTCAAACTTGGGATGTCTGGCTGGGCGTGGTGGTGCATGCCTATAATATCAGCACTTGGGAGGCTGAGGCAGGAGGATTGCAGGTTTGAGGACAGCTTCAGCAAGTAGTGAGACTTTCGTCAACCTAGCAAGACCTCGTTTCAAAATAAAGATAAAATAGGGCTAGGAGTGTAGTTCAGAGATAGACTGCCCCTGGGTTCAATCCCCAGTACCACAAAAACAAACAAACAAAACAAAAAACAAAAAAATAAAAAATGTGGGACATCTGGAAATTATTATTGTCGTAGGTCAAAAGACTCACTACCAGAACCCTGATTCTGGTCTCCAAGGACACAGAGGACTTGGGGAATTTGGTTTGCTGTCTATCCTGAAGGAAGCAGCTCCTTTAACAGATCAGTTTGAAAAGTGCTTGACATGAGAAAACAGCCTCTGTTCCATTTAGATCAGACACTCTTCTAGTCAGGGCCTCTTTCATCATCTTTCCTGTTGCTGTGACCAAAATACCCAACAAGCACAACTTAGAAGAGGAAAGGTTTACTGGGGCTCACGGTTTCAGTTCACAAGGGCCAGCTCTGAAACATAACATCACCTGATAAATACATTCAAATTATTAATCCATCAATGGGCTTATGCACTGATGACATTAGAACAGTTATGATTCAATCATCTCACCTCTGAATGTTTTTTAATTGCCAATACGTGAGCTTTTCCAAACCCTAACAGCCACATTGTGCATTTGACTAAAGCCTTAATCAGCACAACTCATTTGCTGACCCTGGTTGATCCTGCTGAATTTGACATAAACATATTTCATTGAATCTAAGACATCAGTGGTTCTAAGACAAGTTGTGCTTTAATATATTAGAGAAAAAAAAGAAGACATAAAACTAAGACTCCAGCATCTTAAGACCCTATGATGCAAGTCCATTTTAGAGAAAATGCGCATCTTAGAAGAAATACAGTATTTGTAACCTCCCCCTCTGCACCTGAATAGTCTTTCCTACCTGGGGAGGCCTAAATCCCATCAAAGCCTATAAACTTGTCATGAATGTAGCCATTCTGGAAGGTAGAATTTCTGGGATGTTTAACAGAAAAATAGTATCAGGCAGCATAATAAATACTGGGTGTTATGTGCAGATTTAAGGGAGAAATATTTTGTTGCTTGAGTTTTACAAATGGAATTGTCCTGTGCTCTGCACTGGGAATTTTAGAGATCTCATCCCTTTCTCCATCTGCCTCGCCTGCCCTTCTCTACTGTAGGAATCAGGAGCCTTGGGTTCCCATCCTTGGCTGTGCCTGAGCGTGTGTGCATCTGAGCAAGCAGATCATGGCGGCTTTCCCCTCCTTGGATACTCGGGTAATAAAAATGCTCTTCTTGATGATATATATTTAATCTTACAATTCTTTCCTTAGGCCTCTCTAAAAGTTCTCCAGGTTTCCTGACTCAGTATATGCTGGTTTGCAATCTTCCTTAATGAAATCGTCTGCTTCCGAACAGTTGATAGGAAGCTTCCTCCTCCCTTCTAACCAACATCATTCATTCATCCATTCATTTAGCAATTATGTTATGATCCAGGCACTCTTACAGGCTGCAGAGAACATACCAGACAGCACATCACTGCTGTAAGTAATAAGAATTAACTGGCTGGAGTGGTGGTGCACACCTGCAATCCAAGTAGTTGGGAGGCTGAGACAGGAGGATTACAGATTGGAGGCCAGTCTCAGCAATTTAGGGAGGCCTTCAGAAACTTCAAGATCCTATTTCAAAATAAAAATAAAATAGGGCTGGGGGTGTAGCTCAGAGGTAGAATGCCCCTAGGTTCAATCTCCAGTAACACACACACACACACACACACACACACACACACACACACGACTGATTTGAGGAAAAACTCGGTGAAAGTGAGGGAGTGGCTGTGAGACCATTTAGTGCACTGAGGACTAGGCTAGAGTGGCTGGCATGGGGTAGACGGGGGGCAGTGGCAGGAGAGAAGAGCAGGGAAGTTGAAGAGAGGGTAGGCCAGTGTAAAACACTTTGATTTTACTTTGAGTGAGATGGGCAGAGGCTGAAGGAAATTATATGAAAGAGTAACATATATTCTGACTATTTTGGGGGTACTTATGATTCAACCCAGGGGCATTCTACTTCTGGGCTACACTCCCAGCCCTTTTTATTTATTTTGAAATAGAATCTTGCTAAGTTGCTGAGACTGGCCTTGAACCTGATAGTCTCCTGTATCAACACTGGGATTTCAGGTGTGAGCCACTACGCCTGGCTCCTGACTTTATTCTTAAAAAACCTATTGATTTTACATGAGAAAAAGCTGCAGCATGGCAGGCTGGAAGCAGTGAGACTGCGAGGTGGCCGCTGCGATGATCAAAGAGGGATGCGATGGTGGCTTCCGCCAGGGTGGTGGTGGAGAAGGGGTGAGAGGTGGATGCCGTGTACAGGTCGGCTGTGGGATGAAGAGTGGAGTCAAAGGTGACTCCATTTGGGGTTTGGCCTGAGGAGCCTGACCAGTGAAGTTGCTGTTGATTTTGATGGAGAGGCGTTGTGGTAAGAGCAGTTTGAGGGGAGAATTAGGAGTTATTTTGGACATATTCAATTTGAGATGCAAGTTTGATATTGAAGTGGAAATTTCTGCTGTTCAGTGCTGTAGGAAGATCTTGCAGAATGGCTGATATGTAAAGAATGAGATTTATTATCCTTGCTAGCCTTCTATTTGAGACATTTCACATATTTATGAAGTATAAGAGGCTGACTATGACACTAGATACCTTCTATCATGCATACAGGATATAAGAGAATGACCTATCATGGCAGCTTTGTCAACTGGAGTGAGCCATGAATACTGATTACACAAGTTTTATTTCATTCTATTGGCCATGAAGTTAGTTTCCATGAAACACACCCACACAATAATCATCCATTACTTGCAATTAGTTGTAGTTGCCTAACCTAATTAGTATACTCTCCCACGGTTACTGTTTTTTTTTCTGTGTTTAGCAATTATTCATTATGATGATCTATTAAAGTTATTTCTAGGTAGGTGTTTGGTTTCTTTAAATTCTGTCCTAAATATATGTATACACATTAATAATTTAATATTTTAATATTACATAAATTGTGGTATTTTTCAAATGGTTGATTGAAATGCATGCTGTCATCTGGTCTTCTGTTATCCAACTGTTTCCATGCAACTTGCTTAGTAGTATAATATGACTTGTAGACATAGTGTCAAGGGCACAATAAAAGACGAGTGCCAGCCCTTCATGTCAAAGCAAATATTCTGAAATAAAAATAAAAATAACAAAATATTATCTTTATACCAGGTAGAAATCTATTAAAAATGTTAGAGCTCATCTCCATTTATGATTTTCCAATACAAGGAAAAGAGAATTTATCAATGATATAATAATTTCTAAAACTCAATTATGTGTCCATAAATGTTTTAAGGTCATCTATTAGCCCTTAATTAAATTCTAGCTTGACAACAGAATTACTTACTTTATTAGAATTGTTGAATTTGCATGTAATTTGCATTTCAAAATTTGTTTTCTCAAGAGTCTTTTTACTAGTTCCACTTATACTAAAAATATCATTGCTCTCATTTAACTCCCTTCTTAATAGCTCTAATAGCTTTTATTTGGTGAAAATAAAAATTAAAAGTTGAGGAGCAAAATAACATAAGTGAATTAAACAGGGAACATTGGATGGGACTAATACTTCCGACAGGATTTGGTCTTTGGCAACAAAGGATCTTTTGTCAGAGTGGAAATAGCAACATTTTAAAAGGACGAGATAATAAATATTTTACACCTTTCAGGCCATATAGTCCCTGTTGCAATTACTCAACTCTGCCTCAAAGCACAAAAGTATCCATAGAGCCTGTAAACTAACAGGCTATATCCCAGTAAAAGTTTATTTACATGATAGGCATTGGGCAGTAGTTTTCTAGCCCCTTTGTTAGAAGCCAAATATTTCATGTTGACTTTCAAATGTTCCAGATTTATTAAGAAAATCAACACTACTATCAAATTTCCATCTCTCTGTTATTGATGCATTGTTTATACTTTCTTCAAGTGATTTTTATTTTTAACTATTTAATATCTTTGGCAACACATTCCATGAGTAGTCTTTCTACATGGAAAGCATTTCAGGACTTATTATTTTTTATTCATTTCATCAAATACTGTGGATCACTTTCTACATGCCAGGGACCACATTAAACACTAAATGATACTGCCATGAGCATTCCCACCTCTACTCTCTGTGACACTTGTCATGCTGAGGGAATTGTTACAGTGTTCAGGGATTAAAGTGTGTATCAAGGAGAGCTTTCTGAGTGATATCTATGCTGAGCTTGATAGCTGAAGTAAGAGCTAAACAGTAGGTGAGAGTAGATGCGGGAAGATGAGGATGTGGGAAGACATGTGTTGTAGAGGGAATAGCCCATAGTTCTTGAAGTAAGAGGACATGAGGGTAGAGAGAATCAAAGGGACCATGTGCTTTTTAGCAGTGTCTACTAACTGGAATATCATGGCACAATGTGATATTCCAATCTTCCTAATTTTGATCGCTGTTCTGTTTTAGGTAAGTGTCCCTCAAAGGCCCTTGTGTTAAATATTTGGTTATTAGCATGTGGCACTATTGGGAAGTGGTGGAACCTTTAAGAGGTGGGGCCTAGTGGGAAGTTTTGGGTCATTAGAGGTATAACATCAAAGGGTACTGGGGGACATAGATTTGTTGATCTTTCTCTTTTTACTTCCTGACCACCATGAGGTTAGCAGCTTGCTCCACCATGCACACTCTACTATGATATACTGTCTTGCCACAGGCCCAAAGCAGCAGGACCAACAAACCATGGACTGGAAACTCCAAGACTGTGAGCAAAAATAAACCTTCCCCCTTTTTAAGTTGATTATGTCAGGTATTCAGGTATTCTGTTATAGTAATGGAAAGCTGACTAACATCACTAATTAAAATATAACTTTTTTTTCAGAAAAAGTTACAGATGTGATTTTTTTTGCGTGGTACTGGGGATTGAACCCAGGGCGTCACACATGCTCGGCAAGCACTCTACAACTGAGGTACAACCTTTGCCCAATAGAAGTGAATTTAAGAGCAGAAACTAAACTCAATAGCTATGGTTATATGGGTATAAAGTAAGTCATATCTTGTTTAAGAATGAGAGACAGAAAGAGAAAAGATGGCAGAATAGAGGAAGACAGTACATTTTGGTTGCTCTCAGACTTGGAACCCAACTAGCAGGCAGACTGCTTCTTGGCAAGAGAAATAAAGCAGTCAGAACTCAACAGAAGAAAAAGATTCGAAAAGACACAGCACAGAAAGCAGAGAACTGAAAAGAGCTCCACATGTCTCATCTGGTGAGCAGAGAACAGAGGTGGTGCCACCTTGGCGAGCCCATGCTGAGGCTGGCGGCAGCTAGGAACCAGTGATTCTCAGAGACCAACTCCATAAAAGAGGAAACAGAATCTTGTCAAGCCAGTGACTGCAAAAAAATCATCAAAAGCAATCATATTCTTATCTTCATGCTTGAATACCTCAAGACTTGTGACTCTCCAAACTACCCAGCCAAATTACCCAGCAAACTCCTGTGGCTGCAGCTGAACTCGGTGGGACCAAGAAACAACAGGACCTTCCTTCAGGAAACCCAGTGGCTACAACCCGCCTCATCAAGGCCACTGCAAATCTAAAGACTAAACCACCCAGTGAACTTCTGTAGCTGAAGGTAAGCTTGTCCTTTCCTGCAGGGACCTGAGTCGCACTCTTTAAGACCTTGAGTTTACAAACAATTCCAGTAGGAGTCTTCTTGGCTACAGGGACTTGTATGGCAATAAACAGACCCATGGGGTCTGTGAGTTTGTAAATCATCCCTGCAGAGTTGGGGGCAGGGGCTATAGTCGGACATGGCAGAAATGTGAATTAGAAGAGAGTACCTAGGGACACTTGGGTGGGTGGGACCTAGGATCTTCAGATCGCCCCACTCCTGCAGGGTCTCCAGCAATCTCCACAGGGCTGCCAGTAGTAGTGTCTGTGGGGTGAAATAACTCAGCCAATGATGCTGCAGGCTTGGAAGGCTATAAACTTGCAACCAGCAGTGTTTGGGTGCCACAAGCACCAAGGCTGGAGGTCAACAAGGTTTCACATGATGGCAGCTGCTCAAAGAAGCAGCCATGTCCCTGGGGCTAAATAATTGAGTAACTCAAGCCCCAGGCTCAGAAGGGTACAATCTTTCCATGCCAGAGCTTGGTCCCTGAAAGCATGGAGGCCAGGATCCAATAAGAGTTCATGTGATTGCAGTTACAGGCTGGGAACACAACACTCTCTGCCAGCAGAGTTTGTGCCTGGTGATCACTCATGCAAGTGATCAACAAGACTACATTTGATCACAACTAACAGATTAGCAGTGGTGTCCCTGGGCCATCAAAGCTCTGACAGCTGGGCCACAAGCTTAGAACCCTGCTGAGCTTCGCCCCACTGGACACAGAGGCCAGAGGTTAGCACTCTGCAGGGTTTCATAGGTTAAAAACCAGCATAGCAATGGTGGGGTCTGTGGGGCATTAAATCCCAGCCAGCAGGCCACAGGCTCTGAACTGAACATCATAGTCTCTGGTCCTGCTGAGTTTGGGCCTGGAGAGCACAGTGGCCTGCAGCCAGTCAGAGACTACTGATTGACTGCACTGACCAAGAACTATAGCCTGTTAAAGAGGTTCTTGGAGATAAACTCAAAAGTCTGATTGTATGAGACAAATATGTTGAAGTAAATATATACCTCCAGCATAGGCCTTATAAAGGAATGGACAAATAGATGTAGGACTCTTACACAAAGAGGAAGAGGATGCCAAGACAATGGATATACAAACCTGAGAATTCTGAAAACATGAGAAGGAAGACCAATGAGGAAACAATAAACTGCCACAATTCAACAACAAGGAAGATCACCAATACCAAATTGCAGACAATGCCAAAAGGAAAATTCAGAATTTTGATTTTGATTATGATCAAAACCACAGAAATAAAATCAGAGAAAGTGTACAAAAATTAAAAATCATATGAATAGAGAAATTGAGGCCCTAAACAGGAACCAAAAGGAGGCTTTGAACAAAATGAAGGAGATAATAAATAGAATAGAAACGACCTGTGGCAGATTAGACTACATGGAAAATAGAGTCGCACTTTTGGAAGACAGCTCATTCAAAACTCACCACATAGTCAACAATATAGAGAAGACAATACTACAATGCAACCCAAATATCCAAGAAATATGGATAATATAAAACAACCTTATTTATGAATAATAGGCATTGAATAAGGTCTAGAAGCACAAACCAAGGGCATTAGAAACCTCTTTAGAGAAATAATATCAGAGAATTTCCCAAACATAGAAAAAGAGTTGAACATCCATGTACAGAAGATATCCAGAACACCAATAAGACAAGATCAAAGAAAATCTTCATGCCACAAAATAATCAAAATGACTAACCTAGTGGCCAAGGGAAGAATTTTAAATGCATCAACAACAAAATAATGGGTGATATTCAGGGGCAAAATTATAAGAATCACTCTGGACTTCTCAAACCAAGTCATGAGAGCCAGGAGGGACTGGTATGATCTACTCCAAACCCTGAAAGAAAACAATTTCCAACCAAGACTGCTATATCCACAAAGATATCAATAAAAATTGATGGAGAAATAAAAATCCTCCAAGACAAGCAGAAACTAAAAGAATTCATGACTACCAAGCTGGCACTAGAGAAAATACTTAAAGAAATAGAACACAAAGAAGAAAAAAGAAATAAATACCAGAACCAGAGAAGGGGTGAATTCTACCAGATGGGCAACTAAGTAAAAGAGAAATAACACTATGTTAAACAGAAAATATAATTCAAAATGACAGGAAGCAAATATCATCTCTCGATAATAACATTGAATGTCAAAGTTCTAAATTTCCTAATTAAAAGGCATAGACTGGCAATGTGGATTAAAGAACATAATCCAACTATATGCTACTTGCAAGAAACTCAACTTACAGGCAATGATATTCATAGGCTAAAGGTGAAAGGATGGAAAAAGATATACCATGCAAATGGAGACCTAAAACAAGCAGGACTAGCAACACCTCATATCCTACAAAGCAGACTAAGCTAAAACTTATCAGAAGAGACAAAGTGGGTCACTTTTTACTAATTAAAGGAACTATTCAATAAGATGTGATGATAGTAATCATTTATGCCCCAATGTGGGTGCACCCACTTTTATAAAACACTCTTTGGGACATTAGGTCTCAAATGGACACAAATACAACAATATTGGGAGGCTTCAACACACTGCTCACACCACTAGATTGATCTTCCAGGCAAAAGATGAGCAAAGACTCTTCAGACCTGAAGTCACTATAAACCAAATAGATTAAATAGATGTATATAGAATATTCCAACCAACAACAGCTGAATACACATTCCTCTCAGCTGCTCATGGACCATCTCCAAAATAGACCACATTCTGGGCCACAAAGCAAGTACCAGCAATTTCAAAAAATGTAATATAATTCCTTTCATCTTTTCTGTTCATAATGGAATGAAAGTAGAAATCAACAGATAGACCAAAATAAATTAGATAAATACATGGAAACTGACTGATATGCTTTTGAATGAGGATTCGGTCATAGATGAAATAAGGGGAGAAATAAAAAAATACTAGAATTTAACAAAAATACAGACACAACATACCAAAACCTATGGCACACTTTGAAGATGGTTTTAAGAGGAAAATTTATAGCACTGAGTGCCCACAAAAGAAAAACGTAGTCACTAAATAAACAACTTAATGCTATACCTCAAGGTTCTCAAAAACAGGAACAGATTAATCCCAAAGCCAGTAGAAGGCAGGAGATAATTAAAATCAGAGTAGAAATCAATGAAATAGAGAACAATAACAATATAAAAGATCAACTCAATAAAAAGATTAACAAGATTGATAAACCCTTAGCGAACCTAACCAAAATAAACAAAGAATCAACCCAAATTGTTAAAATCAGACAGGAGAAAGGAGACATCACCACAGACAGTGGGGAAATCCTGAGGATTATCAGAAACTATTTTAAACATTTATACTCCAATAAACTGGAAAACATAGAAGAAATTGACAGATTTCTGGACACATACAACCTATCTAAATTGAAGCAAGAGATATAAACTGATTAATAGAAAACAAAGAGATAGAAACAGAAGTAAAAACCCTTTCATCAAAGAAAGCTCAGGTTCAGACAGATTTCCAGCTGAATTCTACAAAACCTTTATAGAAGAACTAAACCTAATACTTCACAAGTTATACCATGAAATTGATAGAAATGGAATTCTTCCAAACTTTTTCTATAAGACCAGTATCACTTTAATACCAAAATGGAATAAATATCCCTCAAGAAAAGAAAATTACAGACCTTGATGAAAATAGATGCAAAAATTCTAAACAAAATACTAGTGATATGCATTCAAAACTGTATCAAGATAATTGTACACCATGACCATGTTGGTTTCATCCCAGGGATGCAAGGCTTGTTCAACATATGCAAATCAATACATGTTATTCACCACATAAATAGAACTGAGGACAAAAATCACATGGTCATCTCAATAGATGCTAAATAGCATTTGATGAAATCCAACACCCATTCATGTTAAAAACACTGAAGAAAATCAGAATACAAGGAACTTACCTCAACATCATGAAGGTAATATACAATAAACACAAAGACAACATATTGATATAGGGAAAAACTGTGGGAATTCCCTTTAAAATATGGAACAAGACAAGGATGCCCACTATCATCACTCCTTTTCAATATAGTCCTTGAGACTCTTGCCAAAGTGATAAGGCATGAGAAGTATATCAAGGGAATCCATATAGGATGAGAGGAACTGAAATTATCTCTATTTGCAGATGACATGATCCTATATTTAGAAGACCCCCCAAAAAAGAAAAAAAAACTCAACCAAAAGACTTCTAGAGCTGATTAGCAAAATCAATCTAAAAAGAGCAGTAGCTTTTCTATATACTAACCATGAATCCACTGAAAAAGAAATCCAGAGAACAATTCCATTCACAGTATCTTCAAAACAATAAAATACCCAGTCTCTTTGCTTGCTATTGATACCTAATAAATCTAACCAAGGAGGTGAAAAGACCTCTACAATGAGCATTGTAAAACACTAAAGAAAGAATTTGAAGATCTAAGAAGATGGAAAGATCTCCCATGCGCTTGGATCAGCAGAATAAATATCAACATGGCTATTCTACCAAAAATGATCTACAGAGTCAATGCAATCCCTATCAAAATACCAATGTCATTCTTCACAGACCTAGAAAAATAAGTCCTAAATTTCATATGGAGAAACAAAAGACCCAGAATAGCCAAAGCAATTCTCAGCAATAAGAACCATGCAGGAGTCATCACTATTCCTGACTTGAAATTAAAAGTAGCATGGTATTGGCACAAAAACAGACGCATAGACCAGTGGAACAGAACAGAAGATACAGAAACAAATCCACACACTTATAGCCAATTGATTTTTTACAAAAGTACCAAAAACATACATAGGAGAAAAGATACCCTTTTCAACAAATCGTATTGGGAAAACTGGTTATCCATTTGTAGAAAAATAAATTAAATATCTGCCCTCACCTGGTACGAGAGTCAACTCGAGATGGATCAAAGACCTGGAAATTAGACCAGAGACTTTGAAGTTACTAGAGGAGGGTATAGGACCAATACTCCAACAGGTATAAACTTTCTCAATAAGATCCCCAAAGCTTGGGAAATTAAAACAAGAATTAATAAATTGGATGGAATTAAACTAAAAAGTTTCTGCTCATCAAAGGAAACCATCAAGAGTCTAAAGAGAGAGCCTATAGAATGGGAGAAGTTCTTTGACAACTATCCCTCTGATAGAGGACTAATATCTAGAATATACAAACTACTTAAAGACTTAACACTAAAAATACAAATAAAGCAATCAAGAAATGGGCTATTGAACTAAATAGACACTTCACAGAAGAAGAAATACAAATGGTCAATATAATCATGAAAAAATGTTCAACATCATTAGGAATTAGGGAGATGCAAATCAAAACTACACTAAGATTCCATCTAACCCCAATCAGTATAACAATCAAGAATTCAAACAACAATAAATGCTGGCGAGGATATGGGAAAATAGAAATTCTTCTACACTGATGATGATACTGCAAATTAGTGCAGCTACTATGGAGATCAGTGTGGAGATTCCTCAGAAAATTGGAAATGGATTCATCATATGATCCAGCTATACCACTTCTGGGTATCTTTCCAAAGTGGCTGAAATCAGAATATTATAGCAATATATGGATATCCATATTTATAGCAGCACAATTTACAATAGCCAAATTATATACCAACCGAGATGTCCATCAACAGATGAATGGACTACAAAATTATGGAATATATACACAATGGAATTCTCCTCAGCAATAAAGAAGAACAAAATTATGTCATTTCTAGGAAAATAGGTGGACTTGCACAACATTATGTTAAGTGAGAGTAGCCAGTCACAGAAAGCAAAGGATCATATGTTTTCTTTCATGTGCAGAAGCTAGGGAGTAATCAGCATACCAGAGAGATTTCAGATAATGGAGGAGAAGCTCCAATCGATCAAGGGAGGGGGTTTAATGGAAGGTGTGTGTGTGGCGGGGAGAGGGAGAATTAATGAAGGAATCACTTCCATGAACATTATGTACATGTGTGAGAATACCAAAGTCAATCTCAATATCCCATATAGGGATGGGGAGGAGTGGGGAGGGAGCCAGGGGAAAGCCCTCCAAGTGGTCTGTGTGTGTATGTCACTATCACTATGAACTACCTCATGATGTGAGTCTACAATGCACCAATAAAAATATATAAAAAATAGGATGAAACAGTGTAATATACAAATCAAGCTGAGGAAAGATTATGTATTAGATTTTTTTTTGTATTTCCTTTTCTTTGTGGTACTGTGGATTGAACCCAGGGGTGCTCTACCTCTGAGCTATACCCCCCAGCCCGATTTTATTTTTATTGTGAAACAGGTCCCACTAAGTTGCTGATGGCCTAAGTTGCTGACGCTGGTCTTGAACCTGTGATCCTCCTGTATTAGCCTCTGTAATAGTTATACATTCATATAGTTTAAAATGTGAGAAAAATTTTCAAGGCTTTTGGTCAAAACCAAAACCAAACAACAACAAAAGCAATGAAAAACCCAAACAGATATTTATCCCCATCCTATTTCCCAATATCCAAAATCAACTACTTTATTTTTTATTTTATTTTTATTTTTTGTGGTACTGGGAAGTGAACCCAGGGGCGTTCTACCTCTGAGCTACACCCCCCAGCCCTATTTTATTTTTATTTTGAAACAGGGTCTCTCTAGGTTGATGAGCGTCTCACTACTTGCTGAGGCTGTCCTCAAATATGCGATCCTCCTGTCTCACCCTCCCAAGTACTAGGATTAAAGGCATATGCCACAACACCTGGATTAAGTCAACTACTTTAAACATCTTCTAGAGCTAGTCTCCTTTCATAATTCTTCCATTTTATTTTTTTCCTAGCTACTTTTATGTGTATAGTTGCATTTTCCCTATGAACTTTAGTATCATCACATCTAGCTATGAAAAAAACACAATCTCTTCTTATTATTTTTATTGACATTGATTTAAATTTATAAATTAATAGGGAGAACTGACATCCTGATGATATATGAGAATAAAAGATGTTTATTCATTTGTTAACATTTACTTTTGTGTCTTTAGGTTTTAAAGCGTTTCTTTGTATAGGATATGAAACAATTCTTATTGTTATTTCTAACTATTTAAATGGTTTGTTATTATTGTATATCCATATTTAAAATTTATTATTTCTTTTAGCTAGTTATTATTGGCGTATAAAGAGGTTATTGATTTTTGTTTGTTAATTTCATATTCTGCTACCTTGCTGAATTTTTTTTTGTCTTTTTGTGTTTTGTGTTAATTTTTTTGGGTACTGGGAACTAAACCCAGGGGCATTCTACCTCTGTGTTACACCCCTAGCCATCACCCTCTTTTTTTTAGTACTGGGGACTTAACCCAAGGGCATTCTACCTCCAAAGTATACCCCCACCCTGTCCTTTTTAAAAGGATTACATGCATATGCCCCCATGCCCGATTTGTGTTAGTTTTACCTTTAATTATTTTGGTGTTTTCCAAGTAGAGTATCATGCTATTAATTAATAGCCATGTTTTTCTTCTTTTAAAACTTTTATGTCTCTAATGCAATAGTAAATAGTAATGAATATAGTGAGCATTCTTGTCCTGGCTCTGATTTTTATGGGAATCTTTCTAGTGTTTTTACCACATATAAGATACTGGCAAAAGAATAAAAAAATAAAAAAGATACTGGCAAGAATATCATGTAATGTATATTTTATTACTTTAAGGATTTAGTTATTTCAATTATTTTGAATACTTTTACTAGGAATAAACATTGAGTTTTGCGAAGGCCTTTTTCAGTATTTATAGAGGAAATAATATGGTTTATTTCTTGGATTAAATGATTTGATATGTTATATTAATAGATTTCATAATATTGGGCCTTGCTCATGTTGTTAGTTTAAATTTTATTTAGCCATGGCATATTATTTTGACAATGGAGTGTCAGAGTCTCTTTGCTCATATTTTATTTAGGAATTATCTGTTGGCGTTCATAAATTATATTGATTTGTAATTTTCTTTTTGCATGTGATAAATTGATATGGTAAAAGTATCAAAGTTATACTTGCTTTATTCACATAATTAGGACATTTCCTTAATTTTCTGTGCTCTGAAATAATTTATATTTCATTGGAAATATATGGGCTCTAAAGGTTTGGTAAAATTCCCTTATAGAATTTTTTGCTGCTTAATAATTTCTCTATTTTTCTCTGAAAATACAGAAATGTGATCTGATTATTCTTTCTGTCTTCATTTAGGTCAGTTTTGACAGACTATATTTTCCTAGAAAATTCATTTCATCTGGTTTTTCATGTTTATTTGCATAGAGGTCCACAACATTATTGCTTATGGTTTTTAAACTTCCTCTGTATCAGCAGTTATTTCCATTATTTCTTATTTTGTATATTTTATTTTATTTTTCATTGATTAAATTAATATTTATATATTTTTCATTGACTTTTAAAATAATCACTTTATTAGAATGGTTATTATCAAAATGACAAAAGATAACAAGTGCTCGTGAGGTTGCAGAGAGAAGGGAATGCTTACATTTTGTTGGTGAGACCGTACATTAGTACAGACATTGTGGAAAACAGTATGGCAATTCCTCAAAAAATCAAAAAGAGAACTACCAGATGATCCAGCAATTCCACTACTGAGTTTATAACCAAAGGGAATGAAGTCAGCATGTTGAAGAGACATCTGTACTCCCATGTTATTACAGCACTAGTCACAATAGCTGAGGTATTGAATCAACGTAAGTGTTCATCAATGATGAATGGATAAAGAAAATGTGGTACATATGCACAACGGAATACTATTCAACCACAAAAAGATGATCTCCTGTCATGGAGGCAACATGGATGGGAACTGGAGGACATTGTGTTAAATGAAATAAGCCAGGAACAGAAAGGTAAATGCTGCATGATCTCAGTCATATGTGGAATATAAAAAATTGATCTCACAGATGTTAAGAGCATAATGGTTACCAGAAGCTGGGCAGAGTAAGAGAGAAGCAGGGATGTGGAAATGCTGTCAATGAGTACAAGTCACAGTTAGAAAGAGGAATACATTCTGGTGTTCTTTTGCATAGTAGAGTGACTATAGGTAGTGAAAATATACATTATATTTTTTAAAAGCTAAGGAGAGTGAATATTTTTACCAGAAAGAAATAACAAATGAAGAGATAGGTATATTTATCCTGATTTGAACATTACACAAGGTATACATGTACCAAAACATCACATGGTGCCCCATAACATGTACAGTTTTTATGTGTCAATGAAAAATTTGAAAAAGAACCAGACTTTTGATATATTAACTTAACTATTGCTTTTCTTTTCTTGAACACATTATTTTATTAATCTTATTGTAATTTCTTCTTTGTGCTTTCTTTTGTTTCATATGATTAATCTTTTTCTAGATTTTAATTATGAATTTAATACATTTATTTTTGTTTTATTGATAGAGATACTTAAAATTAGTGTTTTCCTTTGGTCACTTTTAAAAGTCTATTCCATGGATATTGTGTAAAGTTATTTTACTGCTGGACCGGAACTGTTCTGTGATCATTTCTGAGGATCCTTTGGTCAAAATATGGACATTTGATGAAAATGTTGCTTAACGTCTGAAATTCTTCCTCTGCAATTCTCAGAGACTTTTTTTTTTATTTTTACCTGGTATAACCAGTAAAACAGCATGACTTGACACATAACTAGAAGGTACATTAAGAGACTAAGAAGTCAGGTGTGGTGGTGCATGCCTCTAATCCCACTACTTGGGAGGCTAAGACATGAGGATCTCAGGTTCGAGGTCAGCCTCAGCAACTTAGCAAGATACTCAGCAACTTCAGAAGACCCTGTTTCAAAATGAAAAATAAAAAGGGCTGGGGGTATAGCTAGGAGGTAGAATGCCCTTGGTTTAATCCTCAGTATACCCTGCCCCACAAAAAAAGAGACTGAGAATCTGGGAGGGGTTCACACTTGAGTAAGTCTCAGAATCCCAAAGCCTGAGTGAGAATCATACACTTCGATGTCTGAGATCAGAAGATGATAGTGCAGCTGCAGACAGTGAACTTGCTCTTCTCCCAACTTTTTGTCCTATTTAGGAACTCAGTGGTTTGGGTGATGCCCACTCTACCCACTTTACTGAGGGTGAATCTTCTTCACACACTCCACTAATTCAAATGCTAATATCTTCCAGAAACAACATCCGTAGACCCACCCAGAAATAAGATTTTACCAGTTACTTGGGATTAGCCTAGTCAAGTTGACGCATAAAATTAATCATCACATTGTCATCCACTTGGTTGACTCTTTGTATGGGGCTGCCTGGACAAATCCTTCATGCAAGAAACCAATCTATATTTTCTTTAAAGCTACAGCCATTTCAGTAATTGGTACCTTGCATTTATTTTTCACTTTTCCCTGTCTCGCTTCTCCTTTAACTCGTTTGCTCACTTAATCAATCAATCAATTAATGAATATCTCAGGTATATTATGTTCCTGAGATTCACTCTTGATAGTGTGTATACCTATAATTCATTAACTCATTCATTTATATTGCTGTTTGATATATATATATATATATATTCATTCATAATATAGATGGATATATACAGAGATTGAATACATACATATATGTATATGTGTGTATATATATATATGCTTATCCACTTACATTAGCCAGGAAAGTCATGCTAATTCCTGTTAAATGTTTTTATTTTTTTTTGCGGTACTGGGGATTGAACCCAGGGGCATCTACCTCCGAGCTACACCCCCAGCCCTATTTTTTATTCTTTATTTTGAAACAGGGTCTCACTAGGTTGTGGAGGGCCTCACTAAGTAGCTGAGGCTGCCACGAACCCGGATCCTCCGGTCTCAGCCTCCCAAGTACTGGGATTACAAGCATGTGCCACCATGCCAGGCTTAACATTATAGTTAAGTATAATGTAATTTCTCTCATTTCAAAATTCAATTTGGATCAATTCATGTGTATGTGGTTTGGAAAGGGAATAAGAATGCCTGCTCCACATATCCAGAAATCTAGGGTCTTATTCTCCTGAGGCTTGTTCATATTCAAGACATGGCTTTGGAGCTACACCGGCATCACCCAGTCAGCAGAGAGGAAAAATTGTAAAGAAGGCACACCTGTCTTTAAGTGCCACAGATACAGAATTTCTACTTACTCTCTAATGAAAAATAAAGATCCCATTTTGATGCAAGGAGGCTTGAAATATGATTTATCTGTGTACTTAGAAGGAGAATAAAATTGTTTGTTGAACACCTGGCATTATTTTCCCCACATTCTCCTCCACGGACACGGCATATCCATTTTATTCTTACTCTCACACTCACCTCTTTCCAATGAAGGCAATCCAAAGTCTCATAAAAAGGTCAACATCCTTATTCTTGTCTTCTTCACAAGGCTATGTCTTAATGGGTTTTGGTATCTCAACTCTGTCTTATTCTTTGGGTTCCAGAAGTTGTCAGATTTTTCAGTTCCTCAAGGCCCATATTTCTTGACGAATCAGCAAATTCTCTCCTGAACTTCTCTGTTTCTTGTAATGGCGATTCTTATGTAATAGTAGCCAGCTCGCCCTAATCCTTTTATTCTCCCTAGTCCTTCACTATGCACCTGGCTCATTGTTTTTCAGCCTCTGACATTAGTCTGTTCATCAGCCAACATTCAACTGCTCAGCTCATGATATATTTAAGGAATCTCTAAGGCAACATGTCATTTCAGATTACTACATTAGAATAGATTGTTGCAAAAAAAAAAAAAAACAATCCATGTGAAAACCTCAGTGGTATAATACGTTGTTTCTCCATCACATCTCAGTCTCGTTGGATATTTGCTGGGTGACTTTCCCATGGGTAATTCAAGGGACTGGAGTCTTACTTCTTGTGGCAACGCTATGTTAAGCATCTGGCACATGCAGAATGACATCCAGAGAGTCTGGAAGATTGAATGTGGGCAATTTTTCATTTTTATTATTTTCATTCATAATGCCTAAAATTATAAAATGTCTAAAGCAACAAATGTGTTTCTCTCTAGAAGGTGGTTTTAAGAGTATTTTAAAAAATTTATTGTTAATTGACAAATTATAGTTGTATATACTTATGTTATAGAAAGTGATTTTATATATGTATGTAACGTAGAATGATTCACTCAAATGAATTAATATATCCATTATCTTAAATACTTATGTTTTTGTAGTAAAGACATCTGAAACATACTCTTAGCAATTCAAACTATACATTACTATTATTATGTGTGTGTGTGTGTGTGTGTGTGTGTGTGTGTACTGGGGATTGAACCCAGGGATATTCTACCTCTGAGATACACTCCCAGCCCTATTTTACTTTTTAAAATAATTTTATAACAGAGCCTTGCTAAATTACCACATGTTGGCCTCTAACCTCCTGTCTCAGCCTCCCAAGTACTGGGATTATAGGCATGTGCCACCATACCTGGATACATTACTTATAAATATAGTAACCATGCTATGCAAAAGATTTAAAAGACCTCATTCCTCTTCCTGAGTATATTTAGTTTTCTCTCTCTTTGTGCTTCTTTGCTTGTTCCAAGAATTCTCTAGGAAATATTAGATCACTTCTATATTAAGGAAAACATTATAATTGAATAACTTGCCTCAGAAATAAAGGAGTGAATGTTACCATATGAACTAAGCATTAAATACTAAACTAGTTAGATGGATGTATCTGAAAAAAAGCCTTTGACTATTTGAATATTTTAGGCAAAAAGTCATTCACATAGTTTTTCAATACCACAGATGTTGATTTCTTTTTTTTTCCCTTTTTTTATTGGTGCATTGTAATTATACATTTAATAGGTGTTAGGCTATAAGAGTCATACATGTACACATTGCCCGATTTGCCCTCCCTCAAATCCCACCCCGTTCCCTCCCTTTAGTGCTTTGCACAGTGATTTGAGTTTTATAAGTTTGGATGTATACCTCCTGCGCTTTAGTGTGTTACCATCCACCCCCCTCCCAACTCCCTATGTTGATTTCTAATTCATCACAGGCTTTCATAGATAGTTTTAGAAAGGACATTAGAAAACAATAACAATATTAATAGCTTTCGTTACTGTTGTTTTTGTGCCTTTTAGATCAGGTGTTTAGCTATTTACCTGCCTGGTGTATTCATGAATTCTTTGTTTCTGTGTTTCCTAAAGAGAAAGTTCACACTTGATTCAACAAAGTGTTCATTTTAATTAAAGTAAATTTAATATTCATTGTATGCTTGCCACACTGCAAGTTAAAATAGGAGCTATGACCTGTGTCTCCCCCTGAGGTCTCACACAAAACAAACCACAATGGATGTAAAGTGGTGAAGAAGGAAAGAAACCAAGTGTGAAAAATCATAATGGACAAATTAGCATTTAAATGAAAAGTTACAGGTGTGAGAGAATTCTTTTGTTTTAGGATTTAAAAAATGTGCCATTTATTCCTTCTCTTTTTTTTTTTTTTTTTTTTTTAA
>PVJS01029755.1:0-24558 GCA_004027185.1 Glis glis
GGCTGGCCACCAACCCAGATCCTCTGGTCTCCGCCTCCCAAAGTACTGGGATTACAAGCATGCGCCGCCACACCCAACTTCAGCCCTATTTTTTATTCTTTATTTTGAAACAGGGTCTCACTAAGTTGCAGAGGGCCTCACTAAGTAGCTGAGGCTGGCCGCGAACCCAGATCCTCCTCCGGTCTCTGCCTCCCAAGTACTGGGATTACAAGCGTGCATCACCACGCCTGGCTATTTTTTTAAATTTTGAAACAGTCTCGCAAAGTTGCTGAGGCTGGCCAGAAACCTGCGATCCTCCTGTCTCAGCCTCCCAAGTACTTGGATGACAGGTGTGCGCCACTGTGCCTGGCTCTTTGTGAACTTTCTTTCCAAACAACTCCCAGCCCCCTCTGCCACTGTGTACTCAAAGCAGAAGATACGTGCAAAGCTGGACCATTCTTCAAGATCCAGTTCAATCTCCGCTTCCTACTCTGATCATCAGGCACCTATCATGTGGCACCTGAGGATACCATGAGCCACGTGAATGGCGTGGCCGGGGTCTAGGGAGCTCACGCTGCAGGTCAAGGTGTCTCAACCTCAGCGCTAGTGACAATGGAGGTTGGCTCATTCTTCATGGCGGGGGCTGTCCTGTGCCTTGTAGGACATTCAGGCAGCACCCTGACCTCAAGAACACTAGATGCAGGTAGCATGTTCCCAAGTCGCCCAGCCGTGACAACCAAAATGATGTCAGATGTCCCCAAATGTTTCCCTAGAGGGCCAAACTGCCCCCATCAAGAACCAGTGCTCCAGGGGGGAGAAGACAGTAACCCAGTGCTTGGTCCCAGGGAATGCTGATAACAGTGATAAAAGGGACATAAACTGGAGAAAGCTAATTAAACTTGGCAGGAACAGAGAGATAAGAGATCAACACTAGACCCCCTGTTTCAAGAGCACAATTTACAATAGCCAAATTACGGAACCAGCCTAGGTGTCCATCAACAGATGAATGGATCACAAAATGTTGGCATAGACACACAATGGAATTTTACTCAGCCATAAAGATGAACAAAATCTCACCTTCTGCAGGAAAATGGATGGAACTCAAGAATATCATACTAAGCGAGTACAGCCATTCTCAAAAAACGAGTAGATGTATGTGTCCTCTTCTACGTGAAAGCTAGAGAGATATTTGGAAATAAGGGCGACATCAGATAGACAAGCAGAGACTCCAGGGGAGTGACAGAGGGGGATCGGGGACGGAGATGAAGTCATAAAGAGTGCAATAGTAGAAATAGTGCTACAAATGTGTGCAAAACTACCAATTCCAATCTCAAAGACGTGCGTGGGGAGAGGGAGGGAGCTGGTGGGGAGGACACCAAGAGCTACTACAGGCATCTGTCTGACGCTCTATACCCCGATATGGTGTAAAATTTACAATGCAGCAGATTAAAAAAAAATGCCTGGTGTTATCTCCATGATGAAGAGTCCTCCGATTGCTTTATTGTCTCTTGCCTCTTACCTACAGTTGCGTTCCCTGTGTGCTGTGCAGCCAGGTACAGTACTCAGCATTTGGCAGTCTCTGTTTCGTTCCCTTCTCCTAACCATCCTATAGCCTCAACTGGCGTATGTACGTTGTCTTTGTAGCCAATACATGGGAAAGCAAAGCTAAGACGCCTCCAGCTTCTCCTTTTTCTTTATGTTCTACTTCCTTCATTATCCAGTTGTCCTCTTCATTGAGTCATTTTTGGGGGGCTTCCAAATAACAGAGCCCCCTTGAAAATGGAAAGCCAACTTCCTACGGGGCATGGTGGCGCATGATTGTAATCCCAGTACTTGGAAGGCTGAGACAGGAGGATCACAGGTTTGAGGCCAGCCTCAGGAATGTATAGAGACCCTCAGCAACCTAGTAAGATCCTGTTTCAAAACAAAATTTTAAAAAGGTGGGGGGCTGGGGGTGTGGTTTGGAGGTAGAGTGCCCTTAGGTTCTATCCCCAGTACACACACACACACACACACACACACACACACACACACAAAAGCAAAGTTCCTAATAGCTGCTTTTCTGCACCTGGAGTTTCCTTATGCTCCGAATGGAAACTGAAAAAAGACTCCCTGGTCTGGGTGGGTGGCATAGAAATTGAACTGTGACGTATTCTCTGGCTAGCACAGCCTGGCTGCATCTATACATGCTTATCTCCTGGCTTTTGTTTCTACAAACTGCAACCACTTCTGTGGGACGGGCATAGAGACAGACTAGCTGCTTCCCCCCAGTTTGGGAGTGCCAAACTGCATTAAATGCTTCTTTCTTTCTTTTTTTTTTTTTTTTTTTTTTTTTTTTGCGGACCGGGGATTGAACCCAGGGGCGTTCTACCTCCGAGCTACACCCCCGGCCCTATTTTTTATACTTTATTTTGAAACTGGGTCTCACGAAGTTGCGGAAGCCTCACCAAGTAGAGAGAGAGAGAGAGAGAGAGAGACAGGGAGAGACAGTACTGGGATTACAAGCGTGCGCCACCACGTCCGGCTTGCTTGCTTTCTTCTTTCTTTTTCTTTCTTCTTCTTTCTTTCTTTCTTCTTCTTCTTTCTTTCTTTCTTTCTTTCTTTCTTCTTCCTTTCCTTATTTATTTATTTACTTATTTTTATTTTTGTGCTGAGGATTGAACCCAGGGGTGTTCTACCTCCGAGCTAAGTCCCCAGCCCTTTATTTTTTTATTTATTTTTTTATTTATTTTGAAACAGGGTCTAGCTAAGTTGCTGAGGCTGATCTCGAACCTTTCATCCTCTGGTCTCAGCGTCCCAAGTCCTGGGATTACAGGCGTGCTCCACCGTGCCCGGCTCATTTCTTTATTTCTCATGCAGGCAGGCAGCCAGATCCAGCCAGCCAGGATCCAGGCAGGTTCCCTGGCTTGGCCGCAGGTAACAGTATCGTCTCACCTGTTCCTGGTGTGTTTGTGCCCTCTTCCTCCACTACAAGTAAGCTTCTTGAGGGCAGGGACTTAGTATCTGTCTCTGCCCCCGCTATATGTCAAACATACACAGTAGGTAATTCTCAGGTGGTGTTTCAAAACACGAACTGTGAGAACCAACTGCAGCCCTAACCCCAGCTCACATTGATGAGGTAGAATAAAAGAAATAAAATATTAGGCAGGAAGGAGATAAACTGGGAGAAAAAAGGAAAATACAGTTTTAGCAAAGGAAATCTAAAACCCTTAGCTTCTGCAGGCTTGCCCGGGACTTGCCCAAGGAGCCAAACAATGGGCTAGCTTCACATCTGAAATTCCTGAGGGATTTTAGCTCTGGAAGAAAAGGAGCTTCACCTTCGCCAGAACTCCAAAAAGCCACACCTGTTGTTAAAAAAGCCTTACACCCCGCTGGCCACCCAACTTCATGTCTCCAAGTCTCCAAGCCTCCGGGATCCTTGAGAGTCCTATCTCAACACCTTTGTCTAGCTTGGAGCTTCAAAGAAGAGGCCGCCATCCCATGGTTCCCCACTTCCCGCCGTGGGCGTGGCCACCCCTCTTCTCCAGTGGGCATATAAAAAGATTATAAAGATCTAGGGCTGTCTTTCTCTCTCTCTCTCTCTCTCTCTCTCTCTCTCTCTCTCTCTCTGTAGCAGCTTTCTGCGCCCCTCTGAGCCCCCCTCTCTGCCGCACTCACACCCTTGAGATGGCCCGCGCCTTCCCTAAGCCTGTGTCCCCACCTTTCTTAAATTAAACCTATGAGCCGGGCGTGGTGGTGCATGCTTGTAATCCCAGTCCTTGGGAGGCTGACAACAGAGGATCCGGGTTCGCCGCCAGCCTCAGCTACTTAGTGAGGCCCTCGGCAACTTAGTGAGACCCTGTTTCAAAATAAAGAATAAAAAATAGGGCTGGGGGTGTAGCTCAGAGGTAGAATGCCCCGGGTTCAATCCCCAGTACCGCAAAAAAAAAAAAAAAATTAAACCTATGCCTTTATCTCTGACTGGCATGTGCTGTAATTCTTTTCTACAATGGAGCCAAGAACCCACGAGAAGTCATCCCGTCTCCCACGACAAAATCAGCTGCTCATTCATCCTGCTCCCAATCAGCACCCCTCGCCACAGCCTAGGAGGGGACGTCCTGTCTGCTAGACAGATGGGGGCACAAGAAGAAAGAAAACAGCTGAACAGCATTGCGCCTACAGCAGAGGTTCCCTCGATCTATCATTGCCTTCCAAAGACTCTCCCTCTAGCAGAAGTGAAAAGACAGCAGGGGGAAAGGATCCTGACCAGCAAGAGCCAGGGGAGAAAACCCTGGAGTCTGGAGCTCTCAGATGAGGCCAAGGCTCAAAGGTCGAGAACCACAGACAGACACAGCACAGAGCCCAAGGTCCGGACACTGGAGCAGCCCTGGCACATGGAGGAAAAGAATCTGCAAGTGAAACCCCAGATTAGACTGAGGCCGGAGGAGAGAAAGTAACTACAAAGAGAGGGCGGGCAAGAAGAGGATGGTCAGAATGCAGAAAAACAAAGAAGCAGGGTTCCATGATGCCCAGTCCACGACACCCATGGGGCAGAGTTAATGAATGACGGAGGGAGTAAAATTGCCAAACCCCTATTTCCCTTTCGTTTCCTTTGTCAAGGGGATGGCTGGGCTGAAAGAGATAAGAAAGAGGTAAACGGCATTATTATTCCATGAATAAAATAATAAATAATAATAATAATAATAATAATAATGCACCGGGCACCCATATAGACTCAGAGTCTTACTTAACCCTTAGAAGAGGCAGCAGTTGTGATTCCCATTATACGTGAGAAAGATTAACTGCAAAGAGGTGAAGGAGATTGCCCGACAGGTCAGAGTGACTGGTCTAATAGCTTCGTTTAGGTGCTGTGTACCTGAGGAGCGAGGCTTAGGATGGTGGGCAGAGGAGATGCAGGCTGTGGGCTAACAGCCCAGCAGGGACTCCATTGACGTCAGCAGTCTGGGGTTCATTGTCACCCAAGCTACAGTTGACACACAGCATCTTCCACCCAGAGAGCTGGCTCGCTGAGCCTAGTGTGAGGGGAAACACTTCTTTCCTACTTCCTGTGTTTTCTGCAGTATGGAGGGATATTGATCGGTGTGATCATGCTACTTCCTGCCCTTGCAAGTGGCCAGACCCTGCCTGGGAGCTGAATGCAGGGGAGCCCCAACCCCTACACCCTAGTCACTAGCACTAACAGGAGGAGTCAGCCAAAGCTCAGAGCCCACGTGTTCCAGGAGGGAAAATTTTGACCCAAGAGTGGTTTCCTTCACCCGTGACCCTTTCTTTTTATTTTGTTTGTGTTATGTTTGGTACTGGGATTGAACCCAGAAGCATTCTACCTCTGAGCTATACCCTCAACCATTTTGGGGGAGGGGGTGACAGGGTCTCTCTAAGTTGCCTAGGATCTCGCTAAGTTGCTCCTCTTGGGTAGGTTTGTTTTCCGCTGGCTGCGTGTCTTTTACACGTCCTGCCCTTGACGTGAAGTCCGTGGATTCGGCAGTACTGAGTGCAGAGGAAGACACAGGCTGGTGGATCAGGGCAGGTCAGAGAGGTGCTCACAGTGAGGGCAGCAGAGGGGTGCGCACAGTGAGTCTCTTTTTAAAGGGAAGGCCACTTTGTGATACTGCTGCATGAACAGAAGGCCCATGAGTCCCCTGGATCATCCAAGGAGACATGCTCCCTTCCTGTTGGTCAATACAATAGAACCATCTGGATCTTCTACCCACCCACCTGGCCTCACTGCCTTGCCTCCGAATCTTCACCCACAGTAAGTCCTAACACAGGATGTCAACACTCCGCGGTCTCATTTAATCCCCCTCTCTGAGGGCCAGCATTGAACACCAAAATTGAGATGGTGGGGGATGTGACAAAGGAGCAATACTACCTGGGAAGGGCTCATCTTTAGGACCATAAAAGGATTCCCAAATCTATGGGGTCATCGAGGTCCAGACATTGACACAAACAAGAGGATATGGCAACTATGGCCAGGAGGGTGTAGACAAGATACACTCTGATCATTATTCTTTTTGGAAAAAGGACAAGGTGAGCTAAGATTCTGTTGTAATATCCAACTGACCAATGATGGAGCCTAGAACATGGGGCGTGGCAAGCTGGGGTGAAAAGGAGGTGAGAGATCCAAGAGGTAACCAAAGGTCATGGGTTATGAATGAACAACTGGTGGGACAGAGCAGTGAAAGGAAAGGCAAGGAGGACGCCCCAGTGCGGATTTGGACAGATTCACAGGGGGACTTGAAGGCAGCCGTGGATCTTCCAAAGTGGGCAGATGGGAGATGAGGCTAAAGCCACCCCAATAGAGACTGCTGACCCATGTTGGGATCGGCTGGGACACGTCGACTCTGGGACTTTCAGGTGGTGGCGGTTTTCAGGAAGCTGTGGGTTTGTGTGCAGAGTACAGGAGACAAGTCTGGATGAGACGTCAAGATTTGAGCACAGGTGGTAGCAGAAGTCCTATATGCAAATGAGATTACTACGAGAGAGCCCAAGATGTATAAATGGAGACAACAGAAGAATGCAGAAAATTGGGGGTGTAGAGAAAGCTGGCACGTAGGGGGGTATACAGAGGAAGATGAACCTATGAAGAAATCATCAAAAAGAGAAGTTTGGAGCTGGGGGTATAGCTCAGTGGTCGAGCCTGTGCTTAGCAGGCTCTGGGCCTGCACAGGGCCCTGGATTCAATGCCCAGTGCCAAAAAAAAAAAAAAGTAAAATAGAGGAAAAGTCTGTAGCAAGTGACTAAAATAAAGAAGTGGACACTGGAGAGGGAAGGTGGTAGGACAGACAGAACTGGGGGAAAGGTGAGAACCAGAGAAATGTTAAAAAGGAAAAGAATTAAGAGGAAAGATGGTTAGGTGGTCTTAGGGCATGCCGAGCTGAAAGCTTCAGGCTAAAGTGTTGAAAACTGCCGGGCGTGGTGGCGCACGCTTGTAATCCCAGTACTTTGGGAGGTGGAGACCGGAGGATCCGGGTTTGCGGCCAGCCTCAGCTCTCTCTCTCTCTCCCCCTCTCTCTCTTTCTCTCTCTCTCCCTGTCCCTCTCTCTCTCTCTCTCTCCCTACCTCTCTCTCTCTCTCTCTACCTAGTAAGGCCCTCCGCAACTTCACGAGACCCGGTTTCAAAATAAAGTATAAAAAAATAGGGCCGGGGGTGTAGCGCGGAGGTAGAACGCCCCCGGGATCAATCCCCGGTACCGCAAAAAATAAATAAATAAATAAATAAATAAATAAATAAATAAATAAAGTGTTGAAAACTGATCAGAAGGTGGCAAGAACCTCAGGTGTTCAAAACTACAGGTTTGCCAGTCCTGGCAGAGGAGAAGGTGAGACGCTACTATGTGGTAGAGAATGGAGTAGAGTAAGAGGGCAAAGGATAGAGCCATGGAGATTACCTTGAAGGAAGTCAGAAGGATCTGGAAGAGACAAGGACAGAGGACTGGGAAGAAGCATGAAAGGGGGACATCGTGGGAGGCCAAAAAAGCCGTGCCAAGAAGGAAAATGGTGGCAGGGCCGGAACAGAAGGCAAGCTTCGGTGATTGGGAGGAGACCGGGACCCTGGAGGGCAGCTTCCCAGCCTGGTGGGGGCCAGAGGATGTTTAGTTCATCCCACATCCTGGGTAAGTAGGAGCACACTGAGAACCAAGTCAACCCAAAGCCCTGTCTGGAGCAAGCTAACAATTAGGTCACTGCCTAACAGTGGAGCCTGCCAACGCTCGGCCATGTCAGGTCGCCCTTTCTCTACCGGTGACTCCAGCAAAAGGAACTGGCAGAGATACGCACCTAAGCAAGCGGGCAAAGTTGGACAATCCTACTGTGTCCACCTGATGACCAGAAGAAGGGGACGACCTTTCCGCAGCGTGATTCGTTCATTCATGGCTCATTCATTTCTTATCATTCTTTGGGGTCTGATACATCTGAAGTCTGAGAAAGGGGACATGGCCCTAGAAGAGACCTAGTCCCTGCCTGCAGGAAGTTTACAATACAGCTGGGCAGATTTCCATTCCATGAGAGTACCTCCCAATCAAGACATCTCGTCTACCATGCCTAATGAAATCACCATTCAGACTTTTACAAAATTACCTGGGTTTAACCACTCTTTTCACGCTTCCATGTGAAGAGTTAAGGTAAAGCTTAAACTGCCTGATAAGGAAGGGATGGGGCTGGGGGTGTGGCTCAGTGGTAGAATGCTTGCCTGGCATGTGCAAGGCCCTGGGTTCAATTTCCCAACACTGCCCAAAATAAATAATCTGGTAGACTGAGTCACAGGCTCACGGAGGACTGACTGGACTTCTCTCTCCCCTTGTAGCATCAAAATCACTTTTTACTCCTGCTTCTTTAAGCTCTGTCTCCAAACCTACACAACTCCCACATCTGTATTTCCAACTGCCAATGACATTCCCCTCGAACCACCCTTCCCCCTCTCCAATTCAGTTCTGAAGTCACATTGACTGTACGGCACCTCTCTAATCGTCACCCTCTTCAAAGGTCCCCATCCCTGTCCCTGGTGTCCTCATTTCATTGTCCCTCGCGTGCGTTTCCTGAATCGATTGCCAAGTTCTGTGTCAAGCAGAGGCGTGTGTACACAGTGGATGTTCACTCTTTGCTCGCTGGTCGACTGGGCACATTTTATGTCCCGGTGACCTTTGTGGGCTAATAGTGTGACTACAACATTGCTAATGATGGTGGTAAAAGGGATGGCTTTTCCTGGCAGGTGGATCTAATCTGGGTTTAGTCCAATCTCTGCTAGCCAGTGGGTCAGTGACTTTGGACACAGAGTTTGACTTCACAAAATGTAAGCTCTTCAGGTTGTAAGGATCAAATATAAAATGCTCCAAAGCCGGGCGTGGTGGCGCACGCTTGTAATCCTAGTACTTTGGGAGGCGGAGACCGGAGGATCCGGGTTCGCGGCCAGCCTCAGCTCTCGCTCTCTCTCTCCCTGTCTCTCTCTCTCTCTCTCTCTCTCTCTCCTTAGTGAAGCCCTCCGCAACTTCGTGAGACCCGGTTTCAAAATAAAGCATTAAAAATAGGGCCGGGGGCGTAGCGCGGAGGTAGAACGCCCCTGCGTTCAATCCCCGGTACCGCAAAAAAAAAAAAATATATATATATATATATATATATATATATATAAAATGCTCCAAACACAGAGATGTTATTTCTTAGTCTACTGTCAATGTTTAGCCACTCAATCATCTAATGTTTAAATCCCCCAAGTCCCCAGTTGACACCAACAGTATCCAATTTGTAGAAGCTGAACTGGACTATTTAATAACTCCCAGAAGGGGTCACAGTCCCCTGGAACCCTTTATTTAGAGCATAAGGATCTACAGTTAAAACATCTCCCTTCCCCTCCTGGATCCTTCCTCTAATATACCCAGGTTTGAACTTTGCAATTAAAAATTATTTAAAGCAGCCAGCACTCATCCAATGTTGTATTTTCACTCTGGGCAGCCAGTACCTGCTGCTCCGTGTCCCGGCCCAGCCCCAGGATGGTCGTGCCCGCTGCCGGTGACCACAGGGAGCCGGAAGTGCATGGGGTCCCTCCTCTCCTCCCCATACCAAGGGAATGGGTCACTCTTAACTAATGATTGACAGATGCAATGGTATCAATACCCCAGCTCCTGGACTCCTAGTGGGGCAGCTTGGATGTGCGACCTACAGGGCTCCATATCTGCCCAGGGTGACAAAGCAATCCTCAGAGGACTTCTCTTGGGGTCCTCACCTGTCCTCTTACCTTTCCCCTGTCCATCTTCCTTGAAACTTTTCCCCCAAAATCTCTTTACCCCAGTCCTCACCTCAAGTCCTGCCTCTGGGGTCCTGGCTTAAACCAAGGGAGAGGCAGGCTTCAAGCCCAAACCTGTCTGACTTCAGAGTTTATCCCACCATATTGAACTCGAGATGTTTTTGCAGCTGACTTGGTCCGCTCTTAGTTCATTTTACAGTCATTTTTAAAAAATCGACTGGCCGTTGCAATTTCAGGAAGCTTGGAGACAAATCCACGTTCAATGCCTCTGCGAACGCTGGTTTCTTCTTCTTACGCTCATTATTTTGGCTCTGAAGGCAAAAAGCTTTGAAACTCATAACAAAGCGAAATAAAGCCCTCGAAGGGGGGAAAGTTATGTTTTTTTGAACTTGGCTTTGTAATTTTCCTTCGCCTGGGTCCATAATTAAATAGAAACTAAAATGAACTTGACCCATTTAATGTTATCTCTCTTTTAAGTGTTTTTATGATCTAAGTAACATAAGGACAGTAGAGACATTTGACATCTAAGGGTGGGAAAAATCCAAGCTCTGTACGCCAACCATTTACAAACTATTTTCTTTATAATTTGCCTGTCTCCTTTCAGCCATATATAAACTACCTCCTTCTGGCTCTTCTCTGCAGTTTTTATCCCAGCCAGGGGTCTATGCATTGTACTAGTTACAGTCTTATTCAAACACTTGGGTTTTCTGCATGTTTTCTTGCAGCCCAAGCAATTGCAAGACAGTCTTGTAGCCCATGTTGCAAGATAGTCTTTGAAGTGGAAATTTTTCACGGCTGCACATTGTGAGACCCAAATGATATATTATAGATGATCTCTGCTTTAGGTATCTCACGTGTGTGTGTGTGTGTGTGTGTGTGTGTGTGTGTGTGTGTGTTTTCCTGGGGATGGATTGAACCCAGGGACATTCTACCTCTGAGCTACACCCCCAGCCCTTTTTATTCTTTTGTTTTGAAACAGGGTCTTGCTAGGTTGCCGACACTGTCCTCGAACCTGGGACCCTCCTGTCTCAGTCTCCCCAGTACTGGTATTACAGGCGTGCACCACCACCACGCCTGGCTTGATATTTCGCTGCTTTAAACAAGATTGTGTTGACTATGGCATTTCGTTTGGTATCTGTTCTTTTTACATTTTTTAGGTATTTTTGTTTTGTTTTGGTGGTGGTGATGGGAGATCAAGCCCAGGGCCTCACACAGGCTAAGCAAGTGCGTTACCACTGAGCTCCATCCCCAACCCCCGAGTGATATCTTTAAGAGAATTTTCAAGACTTGAATGATCAAAGGAATGATACCGAAGACTTTTTTATGTCTGTGTTACATTTCTTCACCAATTTATAACACAAGCCAACTTGAAACAAAGGTTATACGCAACTCAGAGGTTTCTCTCTCTCTCTCTCTCTCTTTTTTTTTTTAAGTGAGTTCTAATCTAACTAAAGGAATTCATTTGCAAGTTCTTCGTTTGGTACAAAAGTCTTGAACCTTCTCTGGAATGGTATGGAGCCTGTGACTTCCTCATGAAGGCACCCAGGAACCCGACCATGACATTTCAGTCACCCTTGGGAATTTTTAACTCTCTTCTTAATTCTAAATTGTCTCATTGCTAAGCATTTCATTTAGGCATTAGTCATAGGACTCGAGTTGCCTAATTAATTTGGTTATCATAAGGACATTAAACACAAAAATTTCAAAGGGTGTTGTGGGCTCGCGCCATTGGGCGTATGTTTTGTGTGTATGAATACATGCCTGCATCTTTAAAAACACAAGATAAAGAATGTCAACAAGATAAGCAGGCAAGAGCGGATTCCTGTTTGCTCGGTTGCCCTGGGGTTTGCCTGAGTTTATCCTAAGATTAAGTATTCTCATGTAGTAGCCATAAAAGTACTCACCCCGAGTCGAATTTCCCAAGAATATATTTGGACCTCTGGGAGATCCCATGAGTGTCAATGATGATCATGCTATTATTTTTTAAGCATGCCTAATTATCCTAATTTCTTTCATGCAACTGGAAAATTACCAAAAAAGAAAAGTTTGACCTAGAATTATTCTTGCTACTGTACCCAGACTAGAACCATCATCCCTGTACCCCGCGTCTTCCTCAGCCCATCGGCCACCCAAGAATTCTAACGACAAAGTAGAAGATGCGACCGGCCTTCTACTTCTGCAGGACTCCAGGGGACACCAGACATTCATGGAGATAAATATCCCATGATTGACTGAATTAGCTACTTAGGAAATTTTTTTCTTAAAGAAGCTCATCTTCCCGTAGCACTTCATAATTCCAACAAGTACCAACTTGCATTTCAAGAAAAAATGTTGGATTTGGGGTTAAAGTAAAAGTCACTTTCAAGTTTGTTTCCCGGTGCACTGTCAAACCCCCAGGGGCTTTCTTCCAATCACACCCAATGCTTGCCTTCCGCCGCAGCAGGGGGTGATGACACCCCCCCCCCAGCCAGTGGCTCTGTGGCCTTTGCTGGTCTTTCCAGAGCTTTTGGGGTTAGGATAACTCTGGGTCACCCTAAAGAAAGCCCTATCCAGGCTCCAACTTCTCGACCAAACAAACCAGTTTTACAACTCAAAGGAATTTAATTTGGCCTCGAACTTGCAGTAGAATAAAACACAAAAGAAGAGAAAAAGTTGGCAGCTCAGCTAATGAGCAACTGGATTTCCGAACCTGCTGCCAACTTGATCTAATTAAGACCCATTAGCGGTCCAATGACACACTTGAAGAGGAAAGTTCAGACAGGACACAGGGTTCTTGACATCAACCAAACAAACTGCAAAGTCTCCGGCACAGGTGAGTCCCCAGGGACACAGCAAGGGCCAGGGAACCTGGCTTTGCAAGACGACGAGCTCTAGAACCCGGCTAAACATTCATCTCTGACTGAAATCCCTTTTAAGCAGAAAGAAATCCGCGGGACATTTTCAAGTGCAATGAAGCATATGAAATATTGCAATTTTGCTTATTAATAAAGTTACTCCTGGGGATGTAACCCAACCAATGCTCACCTTCATTTCCCTCTTGCCACCAGCCCCTTCGGGGCACCTCCTGAAAAAAAAAAAAGTACGCCAAAGCAAAGCCTTCAAAAATACCTGGGGATGTGCTGTCATCTGCCAAGTAGTCTATATGTAAGCCACATTTGACAAAGTCCCTCTAAGGCAAAGAGAGCGTCGGCTCCAGTCTCAGTAAGACCTGCAGAGCCGTCACTTACCTGTCACCAGGACTGCCTTTTGATCCACGGGTAAGAGGTCCTGGTCGGCTGAGCGCTTATACACAAGGAAGCAAGACACGGAGAAGAGAATCACACTCCAGAAGAGGGACAGGCTGAACAGACAAGCCCCTCCCCAGAGGGCTGCCAGGCACAGCACCTGGCTCCTCAGCTGCCCTGGGCTCATGTTTTTACCCCCCAGCCCTGCGGTGACAGCCAGGCAGAGCCACACTGTCTCCGAGAAGAGCAGTCTCCTCTTCCACGACTCGGCTCACTGCAACCCTCGCTCGCGTACGTGCTCCGGGCCAGCGAACCTAGTGGGCAAAAGCTAGCTCGAGGCAGCCTGGGTTATATGAATGGAGGAGAGAGAAGGGAGGGGAAGAAGACAGCCCCAGCCCCCTTTGAGTGAGCATGGATTAAGTATAATCATACAGGCGCATATTCCCAGTGGGTAATTTAAAACGGCATGCACTGCAATATAAATACCAGGTCCTTCCTTATTTGATCGCGCCCCTCTCCCGCCTCCCCATTGCACACAACACACACACACACACACACACACACACACACACACACCACATACTCGCCCACAAACAAACACGCTCATTTGATTATTTTGATGACTGCTCCACCTCTGGAGAGATGATTAGTTGGATAATCATTGACAGACTTGGAAACGGACAGAGATTAGCGAGTCCTCCGGTTCAAGGGAGCATCGTCTCTTCTCCTTTGGAAGCCTGCAATGCGTCTGTCTGATGAGAGAGAGAGAGAAGGTGTGTGTGTGTGTGTGTGTGTGTGTGTGTGTGTGTGTATGTGTGTGTGTGTGTGTGTGTGTGTGTGTCCAGGCAATCAGTGAGGGGTTTCTGGAAGGAGTGGCATCCCTGATCTGGTCCATGTCCCTGGGGCTCCTGCATCTGCCACCTGGGGCAGGCTGCAGCCTGGATGGAGGGGAGTACAGAGCACGAGGAACAGAGTCCTTGGCTGGTGGAAAGGGCCCGGGTCTTGCCAGAGGGGAGAGACGCAGAGGAGAGATAATAAACAATGATAACAGAATTAAACACGGCCAGTAGGGGTACTTACTTGCAACAGGGGCTTTGTGTAGCTACTTATTCCTTCTCTTTACTGAGCGACCGCTGTGCCCGGCTCTGTTCTGGGCCCTGGGACTCAGCAATCAACATGCTCCCTCTGTTTGTCTAGGGTTTCCTTATAGTGTAGGTTCTATTATTGTAGCAGTTTTGCTGGAGAGGAAACTAGAGCCCAGAAAGATCAAGAGACTTAACCGAGATAACACCGCAGAGGAGTCTGCTGCCAGCCTCAGAGCTCCAGGGTCTTCAGCATTCCCCTGCCTGCTGTGGGTAAAATACCAAAAACAATGAATATGTCATGCACCGGCCCTTCCCGGCTTTTGCCTCACTTGTACCTTATGAAATCCTTCGAGGTAGGTATGAATACACTCAGCTTACAGACGGGAACATTCAGACTGGGAGAGGCTAACTCACCCTTAGCCAAGACTTGCAGAATCTAGCCCAACACCCATGCTCACAAACCATCTTGTGCCATGCTGACCACAGCCGCCATGCGACAGCCTGGGAGAGCTGCCCCTCTCCCCCGGGCTTGGTGGCCCTTGTCGTGGCCTGCATCTGCCTAAGAGGGTCACAGAATTCTGATAAAGATCAGGTAGCAGTGTAGCCAGGGAGACAAGAAGACCTCTCCCTTTAAGTTCAGGTGGCCTGTATTTAAATCTAAGTCTAGCTCGCCACTTATTAACCAAGTCATCTTATTAACTTCACCCCCTTGGCTTCTGTCTCTTCAGCTGTAAAATAACAGTGCACCCTGCCTGCAACATGCCAAAGCGGTTCAGAAATGCTGAGGACCATCTTTCAGAAACAGACCCCCCAAAATAAGAGGAATAGCGTAGCATCCAGCGGAATAGGAACTCGCCCCAAAATATGAGCTAGAGTTAGCATGTTCTTTTGGGGGGGTTACTGGGGATTGAACCCAGGGGCATTCTACCTCCGAGCTACACCCCCAGCCCTATTTTTTTATTCTTTATTTTTTGAAACAGGGTCTCACTAAGTTGCGGAGGGCCTCACTAAGTAGCTGAGGCTAGCCGCGGACCTGCGATCCTCCTGTCTCAGCCTCCCAAGTACTGAGATTACAAGAGTACGCCACCACGCCTGGCTTGGAGTTAGCATGTTCTGAGAGACCAGAGTGGCGGGAGAAGACTGGCACTGTGGATGCTGCGGGGAGAGAGGGCTTGTGTAGAGCCAAACCCAGCTGCACATCATGGGAGAAAGCAACAGAGCCTCGTACAGGCAGTCAGGAAAATCAGCTGGCTCAGGCTAGCCCTGAATTCTCCCTCCCTCCTTCCCTCCGTCCCTCCACCGACCCCATTCCCTCCTGCCTGCCCTTCACACAGATTTCCCAGAGCTGGGACACCTCCCACAGGCCTTGTGGCCTCACCAGCTGTCAGCCCCAATGATTGAACGCCTTCCCACGCGAGGATGCAGGACAAGTCTCAGCTCTTGGCTGAGGGGCTTTGGCACACCGTCAGCGGCTCTCCCACCTGGGCTGGGTCAAGCACACCTGTGCGGGTTTCTTAACAGGTACGTGCCCACTTGAGGCCAGGTGACTCTTCTCTCAGAGACAGCTCATGTGGCTTCCCAGCTGGGCACCCTATCCTGCAGCTGCCCGATCCTGGGGCTCCCACGCCGCCCTAGTCCCAGGCAACCTGGAAGTGTAGGTCAGGTCATTTCCCGATCCCCAATACACCTGAGCTTTGAGGCCTTGTGACTGATGAGTTGTGTTAGAAGCTGGTTCTGCCACCTATTATCTGTGAGACACTGGGCGAGTTGCCTGCCCTTCCTGAGCCTCAGTTTACCTCTCTGTCATGTGGGGATGGGGACTGGTCCCCATTTCTGGGGTTGTTATCAAAAGCAAATGACATAATTCTTTGTGTGTGTGTGTGTGTGTGTGTGTGTGTGTTACTGGGGGTTGAACCCAGGGACGTTTTACCTCCAAGCTACACCCCCAGGCCTATTTCTTCATTTTTATTTTGAAACAGGGTCTTGCTAGGTTGATGAGAGTCTCACTATTTGTTGAGGCTGGCCTCAGTGAACCTGCGATCCTCCTGTCTCAGCCTCCCAAGCACTGGGATTTCAAGTGTGCGCCACCACGCCCGGCTCACATAATTCTTGCAGCGTGCCTGACACCAATAGGCACTTGGAAAGGGAAGCCACTTTTCTCGTGGCTGGGAGCGGTCTCACGGTCCCTGCGCCCTTTTCCCTGGGCAGGGGGACCCTCTGGCTAGCCTCTTCCTCACCCCACTCATTTCTCTGTTGGGCTCATGCCCTGCCACTTCCCCTCGTTGCCTTCCAAACATCTGCTTTCATGTCACCTCCTCATCACCTGGCCCGAATATCTTGTCACCATGCCTTATCTGTTCCCTTCATTATACTTAGATCAGAATTCATGATTATGGACTTAATCGTCCATTTTAAGAACGTTTTCTATCTCTTCTACCAGACTGTGCACTTCAGGAGGGCGAAG
Organism: Glis glis; assembly: GCA_004027185.1. Classification (NCBI taxonomy): domain Eukaryota; kingdom Metazoa; phylum Chordata; class Mammalia; order Rodentia; family Gliridae; genus Glis; species Glis glis. Next base: position 16,489 of record PVJS01029755.1, read on the forward strand.
ACCTTATCTGTGATCATCATTATTGCTATTATTTTTCCTTCATTGTTTGCCAAATGCCTCCCCCAGTGCCCGGCACACTCGGGTACTGAGTATTTGTTGAGTGGATTCAGGAAGGAGCAAGGCTGTATCTAGTGCCCTCTAGATGTCTGGCTCTGCACCAGCTGTGCTGAAACTCAGCAGGGAATAATAGGGACCCAGGTCCTGGCCTGCAGAGAGGATGACCCAGAGCTCTCAGGGGGCTGCGCAGGAGCAGTCACTCCTGGGAGCGGGAAGGAAGGCTTTCGGCCAACCGAGGAAGTCATGGAATTGCAGAATTTCCAGGTAGAGACTAGGTCAACCCCTTCCACATTCTGAACTCCCTTGATCAGGGACCTCCAGGTCTTCGTCCGTCTGTCCATCCGGGAGCTGTTCTGCCTCCAAATGAGGACTTCCTCCACTCAACTGAGCGGAATCGCATCTTCTCACTTGTCCCCAACACTTTGTCCTAGAGCTAGATCCTCGAGGACACCCTTGCTTCGCTAGTGTCCCCTGTCTGGCAAGCTTGCTCCCAGCTTCCCAAGGAAGAGTGGGAATGGATGGAAGAAGGATTGGGTCCTCTCATTCTTTGCGGACGATGCCAGTGGAGCAAAGTGGAGGGGCCTTTTTGAAGATACCTTCTGAAAACAAGATGTCTTAACAAAGGAGAGGAATTCCAAACCTATAAATAAATAAATAAATAAGGCTGAGAATCCTCAAATGCACACTTTCTTTTTGGGGATTGAACAGGGCCTCACTAAGTAGAGAGACAGAGAGAGAGAGAGACAGGGAGAGAGAGAGAGAGCTGAGGTTGGCCGCGAACCCGGATCCTCCGGTCTCCGCCTCCCAAAGTACTGGGTGCGCCACCACACCTGGCCAAATGCATGCTTTCTTAGAATCAGTGGCTCCTGTGGTTCCACAGGAATTTGGAGAAGGCACGCCCATCTATGGGGATTCTCTCTGTAACATCCCCACCAAGTGGTCATCCTGACTATTGCCAGCATACCTCCGAGAACAGGCGCTTCCCTTCCCCTGCAGGCTGGCCGCCTTCCTGGGTCAGGATGGCTCCGGAATTACCGTATCCTCCTCCACGCTGAACCTGACCTTGGCGTGTGTCTTCCTTTCCCACTCGGAGTCCCCCAGATGATGTCTAGTCCTGCTGTTTTCAGATATTTGATGACGCCAATCATGGTTTACCTTCTCCAGGTCAATGGCCCTTCATTCTCTCAAACGTCCCTTTGACACCGTAGAATATATTTTATCTGGGGCCAAGTTCCTGAAACCACTTTTTTTTTTTTTTGCGGTACTGGGGATTGAACCCAGGGGCATTCTACCTCTGAGCTACACCCCCAGCCCTATTTTTTATTCTTTATTTTGAAACAGGGTCTCACTAAGTTGCGGAGGACCTCACTAAGTAGCTGAGGCTGGCTGCGAACCTGGATCCTCCGGTCTCAGCCTCCCAAGTACTGGGATTACAAGCGTGCACCGCCACGCACGGCTTCAAACAACCACATTTTTAAGAGTTCATTTTTAAGATGATGGTGGCAATAACTGAAGAATATTTGGTTACATTGATGGCATGATTCGCCAAGCAGAGAATGGCCGTGTGTGGATGTTGTGATGGCCCAAGTTCACGATAGTGACAGGTGTTACAGGTCATAAGGATGACCTCAGGAACATTGGGGAGATATTGCTGGTAATGTACATTTTGTCATGATTTTTGAGCATTTGGGTAATGACTAATATTTTAAGTGTTCAACTGGAATTGTGCAAATATTATATATTATGTATTTCTTTCATACAGTGGGGGGGGGAGAAAGATCTGAAGAAGACAACTAGAAGCTGGAGCTGGAGCAAGTCCTTTTATTTTCCTGTCATGGACACACTGTAGTGAAGATGTTAAAACTCCACAATTGCCGGGCATGGTGGCGCATGCTTGTAATCCCAGTACTTGGGAGGCTGAGACCGGAGGATCCGGGTTCGTGGCCAGCCTCAGCTACTTAGTGAGGCCTCCGCAACTTAGTGAGACCTGGTTTCAAAATAAAGAATAAAAAATAGGGCTGGAGGAGTGTAGCCTGGAGGTAGAATGACCCTGGGTTCAATCCCCGGTACTGCAAAAAAAAAAAAAAAATTCCACAATTGTCATTAAAGCCAAGTAGGTCAAATCGCATTTAGTGTATGACATAATTCAAGGACCCTTAGCAGCACGGCCCCTTCTTAGAATGGCATTCAGCAGCCGGGCGTGTTGGCGCACGCTTGTAATCCCAGTACTTTGGGAGGCGGAGACCAGAGGATCCGGGTTCGCGGCCAGCCTCAGCTCTACTCTCTCTCTCTCTCTCTCTCTACCTAGTGAGGCCCTCCACAACTTCGTGAGACCCTGTTTCAAAATAAAGTATAAAAAATAGGGCCGGGGGTGTAGCACGGAGGTAGAACGCCCCTGGGTTCAATCCCCGGTACCGCAAAAAAAAAAAGAATGGCATTCAGCAACTTACACCTCCCTGAAAGACAGGGCCCAGAACCAGGCACAGTAATTTAATATAGCGCAAACAGCACAGGATAGAATAAGATTATCACCCCCCTTGCTCCAGAAGCTCTGTTTGTTTATGTGTCCAAAGACCCTTGACTGCAGTGGTGCCCTATGATTGACTTTATGGTGTTTGTTATTAAGTGAAATTCCAGATTTTGTAGTTTTGCATCCTTTTTAGCTTTTCATTGAAAACGATAATATAGATGAAGAAACTGTCCAAAATGTAAATGTAAGTTAATATCCATGAGTTGATACTGATAGAAATAAATGATGAGGGAGAAAGAATTTTTTTTTTTTTTTGCGGTACCGGGGATTGAACCCAGGGGCGTTCTACCTCCGCGCTACACCCCCGGCCCTATTTTTTTTTATACTTCATTTTGAAACTGGGTCTCACGAAGTTGCAGAGGGCCTCACTAGGTAGAGAGAGAGGGAGAGACAGGGGGAGAGAGAGAAAGAGAGAGAGCTGAGGCTGGCCACAAACCCGGATCCTCCAGTCTCCACCTCCCAAAGTACTGGGATTACAAGCGTGCGCCACCACGCCCAGCTGAAAGAATTATTTTATTATTTTTATTTTATTGGTACCAGGGATTGAACCCAGGGTGCTCTACGACTGAGCTACATCCCCAGCCATTTTCATTTTTTATTTGAAAACAGTGTCTTGCTAAGTTGCAAAGCCTGGCCTCGAACCTGCGATCCTCTTGTGTCAACCTCCCAAATACTGGGATTACAGGCATGCACCAGGGCCTTTGAACACTTTAAAACTTCCCTTCCTGACATACGTTTTTATCACTGTTCATTTCAATTATCTAGACATGTGAATCTCAGGAGGCACTGTTATATTTATTCTATACAGTCAATAACCGTTAGCTTTCCCTTCCAACTCATAACTTCTGCTCCTCTTCATGCCCACCTCTACCTCCAGGGTTGTCACTGAGGTCGTTTTCCTTTCATCTTTCATTTATTTATTTATTTATTTGCAGTACTGGGGATTGAACCCAGGGGCATTCTACCTCCGAGCTACACTCACAGCCCTATTTTCTGTTCTTTATTTTGAAACAGGGTCTCACTAAGTTGCAGAGGGCCTCACTAAGTAGCTGAGGCTGGCCGTGAACCTGCGATCCTCCGGTCTCAGCCTCCCAAGTACCGGGATTACAGGCGTGTGCCACCATGCCCGGCTCTCATCTTTCTTTTAGAGTGATGGTGGTGAACTCTCCTCATTTCTGTTTTTCTGAAAATGTCTTTAACTCATCTTTGTTTTCCAAGGATATTTTTACTGGGTATAGAATTCCAAGTTGGCAGTCATTTTTTTAAAAGTATTTTGATGCCTCTGAGGAAGTTTTTGTTTTGTTTTGCTGGTACTGCAGATTGAACCCAGGGGCATTCTACTTCTGAGCTACGCCCCCAGCCATATTTTTTATTTTGACACAGCATCTTGCTAAGTTGCTGAGGGCCTTGCTAAGTTGCTGAATCTGGCCTTCAACCTCCAATCCTTCTATCTCAGCCTCCCAAGTACTGGGATTACATGGCAGGGGGTATTTTTATGTGATCTGACTCTGTTCAATTAACTTCCAGTAAGAGGGTTGATCCTAATTACCTCTTCTGCTGTTATCAGAAGCAAAGTTCTTAAGTCTTTTTTTATACTTTATGGTAAGGTTCATCTCCCCTATCCTTATAAGACATTTCATTTGTATCAAAGTGAAAACCTGTAAAATTTCATATTAAGATTAGATCCAGCCAGGCGTGGTGGCGCACACTTGTAATCCCAGTACTTGGGAGGCGGAGACCGGAGGATCCAGGTTCACGGCCAACCTCAGCTACTTAGTGAGGCCCTCCGCAACTTTGTGAGACCTGGTTTCAAAATAAAGTATAAAAAATAGGGCCGGGGGTGTAGCTCGAAGGTAAAATGCTCCTGGGTTCAATCCCCGGTACCGCAAAAAAAAAAAATGATTAGATCCATCTGGCTGTGGTGGCACACGCCTGTAATCCCAGTACTTGGGAGGCTGAGACAGGAGGATCACAGGTTCACAGCCAGCCTCAGCAACTTAGCGAGGCTCTCAGCAACTTAGTGAGACCCTGTTTCAAAATAAAAAATAAAATAGGGCTGGGGGTATAGCTCAGAGGCAGAATACCCCTGGGTTCAATCCCTAGTGCCACACACACACACACACACACACACACACACACACAAAGAGTAGATCCACTGTTCCACACTTTCCACACCATGTCATGGGAACTCTAAGCTGATCTTCCATAGTTTTTTCTAAGTAAGTGAGATATTTAATAAGACATCCATTCACTGAATATTTATAGAGTTCTACTGTGGGCCAGGTACTACTCTAGTACTGAGATTACAATGGTAAATAAAGCAGTCACGGTTCCTGGCCGGGCGTGGTGGCGCATGCTTGTAATCCCAGTACTTTGGGAGGCGGAGACCGGAGGATCTGGCCAGCCTCAGCTCTCTCGTTCTCTCTCTTTCCCTGTCTCTCTCTCTCTCTCTACTTAGTGAGGCCTCTGCAACTTCATGAGACCCGGTTTCAAAATAAAGTATAAAAAATAGGGCCGGGGATGTAGCACAGAGGTAGAACGCCCCTGGGTTCAATCCCCGGTACTGCAAAAAAGAAAAAAAAAGAAAACAGTCATGGTTCCTGACCATGCAGACCTCAAATGCTGGTTGAGCAGACAGACCACTACATGGGCAGTTACAACAGAGAGACGAGAGACGGCCCACTGGGTGGCTTTGTTCAACTTGAATTAATCATTTACATTTCTTTATCTTGCCAGCATTCTATCCAGGTGACCTTGTCGAGTCTTGGGTGAAATGTGAAGCCACTGTGTTTATTCATCGGCTTACCAGTATCTCATTCTCTCAAAATATGGGAGTGAGCTAATCTGACATGTCTATTTATTGGTCCACCATGTTCATGCCTAAGGACTGTTAGTTCCTTTTCTAAGATTATCCATACCCCATCCCTTTTTATAAGGCCTATGATAGGAGTCAAAGTCACCTCTGGTCCAAGGTGTTCAGACGATATTTGATATTTTCTCTCCTGTATCGAAAAAGATAAAAGTCGAGAGTGGGGCTTGAGAGCTCAGAGCATCTCTCAGAGTAACTTTTCCATGAATGTTCCGTGACATCGAGGGTGTTTGTAGATTAAATCCAAATCTGGACTTTGGCTTCAGAGAGGAAGGTATCTTATCTTTAAGCTTAATAACATTTTCTATTTTCAGTTTCTAGGTTGCAAAACCCTTCTTATGCACTTTTTTTTTTAGAAATCTTCGGTGTGATGCAGGCTAATTATTTCCTAGGACTTTAAATAATTGGACCTCAACTAAATTATGAAATTGCCTAGATCAGCAGTTCCCACAGTACCAGTAAGACAAGGCTGCTGTGTGTCACAGGGTTCCCCGAAGCGGGCAGGGAGGGTGGCAGACGATGGGGCTGTAAGGAGCGTGAGCTAGGGAGGCCGAGCGCAGCCACTCTCCATGGCTGCTCACTGACGCCTGTGGCCACACCTGCCCTGGCCAACCCTCTCTCCTGGGGCTCCAATTGTTTGTTTCCAAACTTTTAAAGTCATGGACCCTTTCATGCAAATGAAATAACCAAGTGGAGGGAAAGGAAGCTTAGCGGGTCTGGTTGAGGGCAGGTGGTGATATGGACACCATCACCCAAGGCAGCCCCAAGGCATCAGCACCAGGACCCTGGGGCTCCAGGACACAGAGTCAGATGATTGCTGATTTAATCCAAACTTGTAGTTTACAGCGAGGTACCCGAGGAATAGAAAGGGGGCAATACCCAACTTCACTATTAGAGACAATAAGCATCGGGATTTGATATATAACCAGGGCTTTGGGTGTGTGTGTGTGTGTGTGTGTGTGTGTGTGTGTGTATGTGTGTGTGTGTGTGTGTCTGTCTGTCTGGGGGTAGATATGTGTGTGTATGTGCCCATATCTATGTGGAGCGATGTACGTACGTGTGTGTGCCTGAGGGTATATGTGTGGGGTGGTAGGGTAGGTTTGGGGTGGTGAGGGTGTATCTGTGCGCATGCGTGTATATGTGCATAAGCATATGCATCTACATAGATACAAAGGTGCATGGGTGTCCGTGTGTGCATGAGCAGAGGTGTGTGTCTCTACAGGTGTATGTGTGGAGGGAGAGTGTGTCTCTCTACGTGTGCATATGTGTGCATGCATGTGTAGATGTAGGTAGGGTGTGTGCATGTCTCTGCACCTGTGTGGGGCATGTATGTGCGTGGATGCATTTGTGCACACGTGCGTGCTGCCAGTGAGTCAACCGGTCAGTGTGTCTCCGACCCAGAGGCCTCCTCACGGCTGCTGGAGCAGAGGAGGGTGGTGGGAGACTGTGCGTTCCATCCGTGCTCCGCAACAGCTCCCGAGCCCAGCCGCTCTGCACATCCTTGGACTCTGCAGCCTGTGGATGAGGGGTGACCTTCACAGTGCCTCCATTGTGCACATCTGGTCAGATGTGTAGAACAATGTCTGGTCCAAGTTCTCATTCAATAATGTTTAACCTCAGGAACCTCAGTGTGACTGATAAACCAGAAGACCATCATGACATGCGTGTGTGTGTGTGTGTGTGTATGTGTGTGTGTGTGTTTTGATTTCATGCAGTGCTGTGGATCAACCCAGGGCCTCATACATCTGGGCAAGGGCTCTACCACTGAGCAACACCCCCAACGCCTTGTCCTGCCTTTATTTCACCTTGTGCACGACCTTGCTGTCTGTGGAGACCATACACGAGCCAACTCTGCCTTTAGGAGCCACTGTGTCCACGAATAAAGCAAAGAGGGCAGGGCGACCCGCTGGAATTCAACAGAAACAGGTCACAGGTGAGCCTGATAACGGGCTTTCGGTCCACTTCCCGATTCAATCATTTACTAAGGGTCCATTCTACGCCAATGACTCTCTGGTCATTGGCCTCTCCTTGCTTGAGGGAGTGAACAGCCGTGTACACTGTCCTTGCCTCTCATACACTGGGAATCGGAACAATGACATTAGTCAAAGGCCAGCTTGAAGGACCCCTGGCTTCTATTTTGATTTGTCCACTTGGAGAATGACGAGGGTTCTCCATTTACATAGCTCTACTCCTCAAGAATACATCAACAGATCAACACGTATAAAAATCTTTCTGCTTAGCCCGGAATGGTGGCACACATCTATAATCCCAGTACTTGGGAGGCTGAGACAGGAGGATTACAGGTTCAAGGTCAGCCTCAGTAATTTAGCGAGACCCTGATTCAAAATAAAAAAATAAAATAAAATAAAAAGGGCTAGGAGTGTAGCTCAGAGGTAGAGTGCCCCTGGGTTCAATCTCCAGTATGAAAACAAAACCAGCCGGGCGTGGTGGCGCACACTTGTAATCCCAGTACTTTGGGAGGCCGAGACTGGAAGATCCGGGTTTGCGGCCAGCCTCAGCTCGCGCACGCACGCGAACGCTCTCTCTCTCTCTCTCTCTCTCTCTCTCTCTCTCTTTCTCCCTGTCTCTCTCTCTCTCTCTCTCTCTCTTTCTC
>PVJS01029756.1:0-24556 GCA_004027185.1 Glis glis
GTGTGTGTGTGTGTGTGTGTGTGTGTGTGTGTGTATGTGTGTGGGGGTGGGGTTGGGGGTGTCTTCTGGTTATGCTTTTGTTTTCCTTAGAAAAAGGATAAAGGTGAAAGGTGCCAGGCATGGTGATGCCCTCTAATCCCAGTACTTGAGAGGCTGAGACAGGAAGATCACAGGCTCAAAGTCAGCCTCAGCAACATAGTGAGGCCCTGTTTCAAAATAAAAAGTAGCCAGGCGTGGTGGTGCACGCTTGTAATTGCAGTACTTGGGAGGCTGAGACAGGAGGATCACAGGTTCGAGGACAGTCTCAGCCACTTAGTAAGACCCTGTTTCAAAATAAAAAAGGTAGCCAGACATGGTGGCGCACACTTGTAATCCCAGTACTTGGGAAGCTGAGACCAGCGGATCCGGGTTTGCAGCCAGCCTCAGCTACTACCTGTTTCAAAATAAAGAATAAAAAATAGGCCTGGGGGTGTAGCTCGGAGGTAGAATGTCCCTGGGTTCAATCCCCAGTACCGCAAAAAATAAATAAATAAATAAATAAAAAAGTAAAATGGTTGGGGTGTAGCTTGGAGGTAGAACATCCCTGGGTTTAATTTCCAGTACCAAAAAAAAAAAAATACAAGCAGCTATCATTCTACTTCTACCTCCTTTCTAACTGGAACATGATTCTGATGCCAGGAGCCACAGAGGCTCTTTTAGCACTATGAAGCAACAAGCAGCATCACCAACCTCTAGACTCCTGTTACAGGGGAAAGAAAAATGTCGAGCCACTATTAACAGGGTTGACTGTTACACCCTGTTAACCTGATCTACTGAGTTCCTAGTCTTCCTTCACAACCATAATTCTTCCTTTTCCCATATTTTCTCATTTGTGTCATAGCATCATCATCATGCCCTCAAATCCTGAGACCCAAAATGTTAAATTTAGATATGAGAAAAAAGAAAGCCTCCGTCCCCAAGTCCTGTCAATCCTTTTGAAATGTCTCAGTCAAATCAATAAAGATGGGCACAGAGATATTTACTAAATGTAGTGTTTCCATTAGCAAAAATGGAAAGGACCCTAACTGACTGGCAAGATAAACCACAAGTAATAGATGAGAAAGGGAATATTATATAGTCATTGAATAGAAGTAATTGTTTGTTGATGTGGAACAAAGCTCGAGATATGTTCACTAGAAAGTCAGGTTGGAGACAGGCTATAACATGCCCATCTTTGCCTCTTTCCTCTGTCCTCGTCAGTCTGGTTTCTTAAATGTTCCTTCCAAGCCGGGCGTGGTGGCACATGCTTATAATCCTAGTACTTGGGAGGCTGAGCCCAGAGGATCCGGGTTCGAGGCCAGCCTCAGCTACTTAGTGAGGCCCTCCGCAACTTAGTGAGACCCTGTTTCAAAATAAAGAATAAAAAAATAGGGCTGGGGGTAGAACTTGGAGGTAGAATGCCCCTGGATTCAATCCCTAATACCATAAAAAAAATGTTCCTTCCACACGGCACACTTATCCCCACCACTGGTCCTGTACTCTGTGGTTCTCTCCTTCTGGAACATTCTCCCCAACTCTTTAGACAATCCAAATCTTCTATGTTCTGCGAAACCCAGTGTATCTTTTCTCATAAATCTTCTCCAGAACGAAGCTCCTGCCTACCGTCTGGACCTTCTGGTCCAGGCCATAGGCCCATCTGGGCCCGATAGCAGGGGGATTCAAGGAAAGGACAAAGTTCAAGGCTCCTGGATCTATAGGCCAGACACGGAACTATGACAACAAGAACCATCACACCAAGGCAGCAGGCACTAGCCTTTCCCGCACATGCTTCCTTCACCAGCAGTGGCTTTGTGTGGCCGATTCACTCCAAAGAAATTCCACGTCTCTCCCCTGCTGACCACCAGCTCCAGAGAGCATCAGGCCGGGGCACCCCAGCACCCTGGGTAGCAAAGGGCTCCTACCCTAGGAACCCTCACTATTCTCCTCTCTGGAAATTTCTAGGACAGGAGTTGCACATTCAAATGCCTATAGCCTGGTCTGAGGCCCTGCTCTGAGGTTCAAGGAGGGCTACCAACTTCAGCAAGGCCAGCACCGCCCCCCAGCAGTGGCAACCATGTGCACCCTGCGCAGGGTGCCCAGCACCCACGTAGTGCTCTACAGGGTGGCCCTATTCTCATAAGTATACATAGACGCAGACAGTAAAGGCCCCTTTTTCTGGGTCACTGAACAGTTAACTTTCTCCTGGGTGAGAGGTTTGGCTGGGGACTTACAGGAGTCTGGGTGCCCACGTGCTTAAGGCTTTATTTATTATTCATGCTCAGAGTTTCTTTTCCCATTTAAAAACTCTATTAACTTACAGTATTCTGATTTTTTAAGCATAAAATTGACATGACATACACTGTAATAAAAAAAATCTCTGAGGATTTTTTCCCTTCACGTAAAGTCCACATATATTGTTTTCTTGAACCTTTTCTGAACCTGAGACATTTACTTATGCCTAATTCTGTTTTTGTTTTTGTTGTTGTTTTATACTGGGGATTGAACTCAGGCCTTCTACCTCTGAGCTATACCCCCGGCCCTTTTTATTTATTTATTTTTTTGTTTCAAAACAGGGTCTCGTGAGGTTGAGGAGGACCTTGCTAAGTTGCTAAGGCTGGCCTCGAACCTGTGATCCTCCTGTCTCAACCTCCCAAGTACTGGGATTACAGGTGTGCGCCACCACACCGGGCAGTTGTACCTAACTCTATGTTTGGTTAGTTTCAGCCCCTCCAAATATTTCCATCTGAAGTCTTAGCAGCAATTTCTTTCAAAATGTTGGTGTAGCGTTTTCGAGAAAGCTGGAAAGGAGGCTCTTGTTCGGTTGAGTTTTGATGATTTTTGAGAAAGAATTTGTCCTTTTATATGTTATGCTTCCCGGATGGAACGAGGGCTCTTTAGGAGCAGGGAGGGCCAGACATGTCCATCCCTGGGGCTCAGGATCTAATCCAGTGTCTAGAGCTTCATAGGTACTACATAGATATCTGCAGAAAATTAATGGTGTTATCTCAGAACACAAAAAAAATACACTAATATACACTTTCCACAAAAAGATATGTTCAGATAAGGGGGAGCAGAAACCGAAAAAGCATTTTTATGGCAAAAGCTAGGGTGTCACAGACTGCTAGAAGGAGAGCCTGCAGAACTCCTGCCATGAAAATTCTGGAAAACAATATGGCAAAATGCTTCAATACGCTGCACTGCAACATTTTCAAGCATATAATTGGCGCACATTTTAGAATCTACCATTCCAAAGCGGCATAAGAAAGTAGATTTGCACTGCCCGTATGAGCCAAGCTGTCATCCCCACCACCCGCGCCCCACCACAAGAAGTGAAATCCATTCCAGAAAAGATCCATCGGATAAAAATAGCAGGGGCGGCATTAGTAGTAGTAGTTGTTGTTGTAGTACATGTTAAGCATCCCTAGCTGAAAATCTAAAATTTGAAATCCTCCAAAATTAGAAACGTTTTGAGCACTGACATCACACCACAAGTGGAAAACTTCACATTTGACGTCAGGGGACAGGTCGCAGCTAAACCACAGGTACACCAAAAATATTGCATAAAATGATCCTCAGCTATGTGTATAATTCATAAATAAATTTTGTCTTTAGACTTGGGTCCCCCAGATATCTCATTAGGTATATGCCAGGATTCCAAAATTTGAAAAATCCCAATTCTGAAACTCTTCTTGTCCCGGGCGTTTGGATAAGAGCTACTGAACCGGCAGTGGCGGTCACAGCAGTAACAGCAGCACGGTGGTGGTGGATGGTAGAGACGGCAGCAAAAATAACCTTTGAGGGCTGCCCGGACGCCAGGTACCATGCGTCCCGCACTCCCACTCTGATCTTATTTCCATCTCAGAACTCAAGAGGCAAGAGAGGTTCTTTCCTCCAGTTTCACAGATAAGGAAGCCAAGGTGGTGGAGGTTATGCGATATGCCCAATGTGACGTGGCCTGGTAGTGTAAGAAGCCAAGCACCACCACAGCCCATGACAGTGCTCCCCCAAGGGCACAGCACAGACGCAGAGCATGCGGACCTCTGCCAGCAGCACACGTGGCCATGAAGGGCTCACTACAACCACACCCTTGCAGCAGTCTCCGTGAACAACACCTAAAGCAATGGTGTAAAAGACAAAAATTGGAACCAAACTGTAGCAACGCTCGCTCCTGACACAATACAGACCTCCGGAGGAACTATTAGGAAGAAATGGCAGGAAAGAACCATAGGAAAGAAAATCACTGTGACTCCTCTCTATGCTGGCTGTTAGGGTTGGATCTGGCAGGTCCCCGCAAAAGCTCATGTGTCAAAGCCCGGTTCCCAATACAGCAAGGTTCAGAGGTGGGGCAGGGGAAGGAGGTGGGTCACTGGTGCGTGACCTTGAGGTCTGTATCTGTCCCTGGTTCCTTCCCCTCCCCCTCCTCTCTCTCTCCACTTCCTGGCTGTGATGAGCCGAGCAGCTTTCCCCCACCAGGCCCAGCCGCCATGATGTATCTGACTTGCAGCCCGCCAACCATGGACTGAACCTCTAAAGCCATAAGCCAAAAATAAACCTTTCCTCCTCTAGATTGTTCTTGTCAGGTATTTTTGGTCACAGTGATGAAAAGTTGACATCCTGGTCCCTCATAAATCCTTTCCTTCAGTAATACATTAAGTTGAGATTTTTTAAAAAATATGACTCATAGGGTAGAGCCCAGTAGACCCTTATTTCAGGATGTGGTGCTTTTACTTCACGAGATAATCACCATATGGTAGTATATTTTCAATTTTAAGACTGTGACCGTTTTTCAGGAAGGAACTAAAAATGTCATCTTGGAGTGTGAGTATTTTACAAAGCTCACTACATGCAAATGTGACAATTTCTTCTAGGTGTTCCTAAGAACACCTGTGATTCAATGTGTGGTTTTAAGTTTGTTTGGCCAAGCTCCACTCTGATGTATTGACTCTTGCTGTTTGTGGTCTGAATCTTCTACATACTGAGCACTATAAAGGAGAGCCTGCCGAGGAAGGATGAAGTTACAGGTTTCTGGAGTCAAATCCTCCAATATTACTCCCTTATATTAGGGCAAGTCCATAAGCTGCTAGATAACCCAGAACTCAATTATCAGTGTAGAAACACATTGCCAAAAGAAATTACATTATTTTTAATATTTTAGATACTTTAGGCAAACTAAACTCATTTAATTATCACCTTAGGAACTGGGTATTTTATGCGTTCAAGGATATTTGTATCATTAAGCAAATTTTATGATACTGGTGACCAGTGTTCATAGATACATGAAGATGAATTACACAACTAATTTTTCTGATGTTTTTCTGTGCTTATGGAAAATATACCCAACAAAGCTAAACAGGGTAGGGAGAGGGAAGGGAGATACTTTTAAAAAACACTAATATTCTGGGCGTGGTGGCGCATGCCTGGAATTCTAGCTACTCAGGAGACTGAGGCAGGAGGATCAAATGTTCCAGGCCAGCCTGGGCAACTATGAAAAGGAGGACAGAGACCTGGAGAGGAGTGGAAGGGGAAAGAAAAGGGTGGTTTGGGGAAATAGGCCAAGTAATGTTATGTGCATCTGTGAACGTATCACTGTGAATCTCACTGTCATGTATGGAGGGGAGGGAGAGGGAGGGAGTGTGGGAAGGGAAAGGGACCAAGTGACATGAATGCATCTATGAAAGTATCACTAGGAATCTCACTATGATGTACAATGACAATCCACCAATGAAAGATTAGTAGAAATAAATATTTATAATGTAAAAAATAATAAAAGGGGTTGGGGGTATAGCTCAGTGGTAGGGCTCCCCTGGGTTCAATGCCCAGTACTGCAGAAATAAAATAAAATACACTAGTATAAAAAGTCCATTAGGAAATATTTTATAATGTCTGCTATAGTCAATAAACATTGCTACTGACTATATAATGATAAAGACTAAGTATATTCCAAAAGTGGAAGATTGGATCAATAATGGATCTCTTTTTAACTCACCCTTTCATAAGATTAAAGTGGAAAAATAGTATGATCTCACTAGATACAAAAGAATCCAATAAAATTCAATCATAATTCATAAAAGTATCTCTTAGCAAAAATAAAACTGTAAAAAGGAAAAATCCTACATCAAATGTAACACTGTGGTAGAATGTTAAAGTTATTCCCTTAAAATCAAGAACGAGACAAGAATGCTTCCTACTGCCACTTCCACTGGGTATTATACCGGAGGTTCCTGCCTGTGCAGGAAGGTAGAAGAAATAAAAGGGATAAGAATTGGAAAGAAAGAGACAAAGCTTGTTGTTTTTGTTGTTGTTTGTTTGTATTTGTTTTTTGTGTGTGGTATTGGGGATTGAACCCAGGGTTGTTCTACCTTTGAGCCACACCCCCATTCTTTTTTATTTTTTATTTTGCAACAGGGTCTCAGTAAGTTGCTGAGGCTGATCTCAAACCTACAATCCTCCTGTCTCAGCTTCACAAGTACTGGGATTACAGGCATGCACCCAGCCAAAGCTTTTTTTTAAATTCATTTCAAACAATTCCAGAGAATTTAGAGGCAACTTGTTAGAATTAATAAAGGCTTTATAAGGCTGACAAATCAATGTTCAAAATTCACTTGCATAGCTCTACCAGTAGAAAACAGAAAATGCAATTTCAAAATATTATTTTAATGGTGACAGAAAATAAGGTATCTAGGATAAATCTAGCAAGACATTATGGAGAAAATTAGGGAACTCCACTGACAGACATTAAAAAAGAGTTAAGTAAACGGAGGGCTGAGGGTGTAGGTCAGTGGCAGAGCCCTTGCCTAGCATGTGTGAGGCCCTGGGTTCATTTCCCAGCATCACAAAATATAAAAAATAAAGTTAAGTAAATGGAAAGACATACTGTGTCCAGAGATAAGAAGACTCTATATCATAAAGAAGTCAATTATGTTTAACCCTGTTTTAATACAACTCCAAGCTAAATTATATTAAATTAATATCTGCAAATAATTTAATGTTTCTTTAGGAATACAAAAGAAATTATATCTTTAGAGTTTTAAGTTTTGTAAGAGAAATATACTTTTATTCTAGTTTTTGAAATTAGTAATTGTTTTATTTTCAAGTAAAAATTTATAAATTCCTATACCATCCATTCAAGAGCCAACCGAATATCTGGAATTGGTAGTAACAATGCTCCCAAGTTGAATTTTACCTCAAGATCCCTTTACTCCAATCACTATCACCAGATGAAAAAGAAGCAAGATCCAACACAAAGCATGCCCAAGACACATCCACAGGTGACCAAGTGCTTAAAACCAGACCTACTAGAAGGAAGCGAGGTTCTAAAACGTTTACGTACCCATGGATGCATGTATGTACTTATTTTGGTACTTGTCATTGAACCCAGGGCCTTGCACATGCTAGGCAACCTCTCCACGCCAAAGCCAAACCCCCACCTTGACTAACTAATGCAGCGTTTAAAGAAATAACAAAGCCGGGCGTGGTGGTGCACCCTTGTAATCCCAGTACTTGGGAGGCTGAGCCAAGAGGATCCCAGGTTCATGGCCAGCCTCAGCTACTTAGTGAGGCCCTCCACAACTTAGTAAGACCCTGTTTCAAAATAAAGAATAAAAAACTAGGGCTGGGGGTGTAGCTCGGAGGTAGAATGCCCCTGGGTTCAATCCCCAGTACTTAAAAAAAAAAAGAAGAAATAACAAAAGATACATGCCCCAAATCCTTACTGTAGGGAGGGATGGTACAATACTCAACATTTTAAGATGTTCCTGAGCTCTCCAAAAATACATTTGGGGCCAAGAAAAGATCTTTATGAGGCCAAAATGTTTCAATGCGTTAGGAAATTGTCATAAGCGCAGAAGAACATTATATATTTTAAGCTCTTGGCATTTTGTGTGTTGGTTTGGATAGAGTAGGAAAAGATATATTATAATTTTTCACGGGGTCTTTATGCAAAGACCTCATATTGTTTCATTTAAGAAAGCTACTGGAGTACTTTACATGGTTTAATAAATATTCCCTGAAGGTAAGGATCATAACCAATACCATTGATATTTCAGACTGTGTTACAAAGATATCCATGGTTATTTTATTATTTTTTATTTTTTTCTAGGAATCACCACATTTTATCTTATTTTTAATGGAAAATTATTTAACTGTGACCTTTTAAAATACACTTTATTGGTGCATTGTAGTCTCACATCATAATGTAGTTCAGAGTGATAGCGACACACATGCACACAGCGCTTGGTGAGCTTCCCTCCCCCACTCCCTGTCCACTCCCTCCCCTTCCCCATACGCAGTATTGAGATTGGCTTGGTATTCTCACACATGAACATAACGTTAATGGAAGTGTTTCCTTCCTTCATTAAATCTCCGCCCCCCACCCTCCCCTAGATCCCCTCCCTCACTCCACTGGTTTCTCTTCCGTTATGTAAAGTCCTTCTTGTATCCTGATTACTCCCTAGCTTCTGCACATGAGAGAAAACATGACTCTTTGCTTTCAGTGACTGGCTAATCTCATTTAACATAATGTTCTTCAGGTCCATCCATTTTCCTGCAAATGACACCGTTTTGTTCTTCTTTATTGCTGAGTAGAATTCCATTGTGTGTATAGCCCATAATTTTGTAAGCCATTCATCTGTTGATGGACATCTAGGTTGCTTCCATGGTTTGGCCACTGTGAATTGTGCTGCTGTAAACATGGATATGCATGTATCATAATATTCTGATTTCAGTCCCTTTGGAAAGATACCCAGGAGGGGTATAGCTGGATCATTTGGTGGATCTGTTCTCAGTTTTCTGAGGAATCTCCACACTGATCTCCATTGTGGCTGCACTAATTTGCAATCCCACCAACAGTGTAGAAGAGTTCCTATTTCCCCACATCCTTGCCAGAGTTTACTGTTGTTTGACTTCTTGATGACTGTCATTCTAACTGGGGTTAGATGGAATCTCAGTGTAGTTTTGATTTGCATCTCCCTGACTGCTAATGATGTTGAACATTTTTTTCATATATTTATTGGCCTCAGTGGTTTTTAAAAGTTCTAATATGAAAGCCAGGCATGGTGGTGCACGCTTGTAATCCCAGTAGTTGGGAGGCTGAGACTGGAGGATCGCAGGTTCTAGGTCAGCCTCAGCAGCTTAGTGAGGCCCTCCGCAACTTATGAAACCCTGTTTCAAAATAAGGAATAAAAAAGTAGGGCTGGGGGTGTAGCTCAGAAGTAGAATGCCCCTGGATTCCATCCCCAGTTCCGCAAAAAAAAAAAAAGTTATAATATGGAACAATGTTAGTACTCTTAATAACTACCTAATATTCTTCAAAAGTACAAAGCATCCTCATAGTAGAATTTTTATAGACTAAGAAAGGTTTAATTTTTTCTAAACATAAAACTATCTTATTACTGTAAAAAATGAAGACTTAAGCCAGGCGCATGCCTGAAATCCCAGTACTTGGGAGGCTGAGACAGGAGGATTTCAGGTTTGAGGCCAGCCTCAGCAACTTAGTGAGACCCTGTTTGAAAATAAAAATAAAATAGGACTGGGGGTGTAGCTCAGAGGTAGAACACCCCTGGGTTCAATCCCTAGTACAAAAAAATAAAAGCAGACATGCATAAATAAGAAAAGAACCAATTTTAAATCTATAGTACCCAGGAAAAACCATTGGTAAAATTTAGTTTAACACCATATATACACATATATATGTACTATATATGTGTATATATTTAGGTCATATTATAAACTCCATTTCACTAACATATAGTTTAACATATCAAGCTTACATAGATATATAAATTTGGGTCATATAATAAACTTCATTTTATAATCTACTTTTTACTGAACAATATATGGTGGGTGTTTTTCCATGTCTAGAAATTCATAAAATTTTAATTACTTTCATGATATACTTTGGATCTGTGATTTAAGCTTCCCCCTTTGTAGAACATAGTTAAAAATCCTTTTGCAATTAGATAGTTGATAAATACTTCCTGGCAATAAAAATCACATGTGGAAAAACATAAATCTAATGAGTAAACAAAGGTAATAGTTCTTCCATTTGGGGAATGGATTCTCTCGACCTTGGAGTCAGGACGAGCAGCTATTAAAGGATGAGTCAGCTTCCCTGACAGGGGCCCAGCCCTTGCCATTTGGAGGACTGTTTAAATAAAGAGGAATCTACTTTGTGTTTCATGTATATTAGAAAAATGATCTCATTTATATTTTTAAATTTAAAGTAAGCTATTCTCAGTGAAAATACATATGGGCCAAATAAGCCTTGAAATTTACATCTTATGCTAAATACCCTCCCCTGGTTTTAGTTCATACTATACCAGCTAAAGCCAAGTGGCAGGAGCAAAACATGGCTGAAAATATAGAAGGGAGTGTCGATCTCAGATGACTCTTTTTTATACTTTTATTGGTGCACTTTATACATCATGGTGAGGTTCAAAGTGATACAAACATACACGCACGTAGCGCTTGCTGTGTTTTCCTTCATATTCCACCCCGCTCTCCCCCGTACATGTTAGCGAGACTGGTTATATAGGAAAGTGATACTTTCCTATATAAAAATAGCATTATTTGAACTGTTTTCTTCATTAATTCTCCTTTCCCCCTCCCCCACCTCCCTCCCCAATGCCCTTCCACTATTCTACTGGGCACCTCTTTTATCTCAAGCCCCTTTTGTGCCCTATTTTCTCTCTAACTTCCACATATGAGAGAAAACATATGACCTTTGACTTTCTGAGACTGGCTGATCTCACTTGGCATAATATTCTTTAGTTCCATCTGTTTTCCTGCATATGACATAATTTTGTTCTTCTTTATGGCTGAGTAAAATTCCACTGTGTGTATATACCACGTTTTCTTTATGCACTCATCTGTTGATGGACACCTAGGTTGGTTCCATAATTTGCCTATTGTGAATTGTGCTGCTATAAGCAAGGATATGCATGTATCACTATAGTGTATCTTTAATTATTTTGGAAAGATACTGAGGAGTAGAATAGCTAGATTATATAATGAAAACTATAGAACACTAAAAGAAAGAAATTGAAGAAGACCTTAGAAGATGGAAAGATCTCCCATGTATTTAGATAGGCAGAATAAATATTGCCAAAATGGCCATACTACCAAAAGTGATCTACAGATTCAAAATACCAACCAAAATACCTATACCTATCAAAATACTAATGTCATTTTTTACAGAGTTTAAAAAAGCAGGCCTAAAATTCATATGGAAGAACAAAAGACCCAGAAATAACCAAAGCAATTCTGAGCAAAAAGAACCATGCCGGAGGCATCGCAATATCTGATTTCCAATCATACTACAGAGCTATGGTAACAAAAATAGCATGGTATTGGTGCAAAACCAGACACGTAGATCAATGGAATAAAACAAAAGATACAGAAACAAATCTTCATGCTTAGAATCCGTTGATTTGACAATGGAGCTAAAAACATGCTGGAAGATAGCCTTTTCAACAAATGGTGCTGGGAAAACTGGATAGCCATATGTAGAAGAATCAAATTAGACCCCTCTCTCTCACCCTGCAAAAGTCAATTCAAGATGGATCAAAGACCTAGAAATTAGACAAGAAATTCTGCAATTACTCGAAGAAAACAGGACCAACTCTCTACATAGGAACTGGTGGAGACTTCCTCAATAAGACCACCAAAAGCTCAGGAAATATATCTGAGAATTAATAAATGGATGGCATAAAATTTAAACACTTCTGTGTAGCAAAGGAAATAATCTAAAGAGAGCCTACAGAATGGGAAAAAATCTTTGCCAGTTACTCCTCTGGTAGAAGACTAATATCTAGAATGTATAAAGAACTTTAAAAACTTAAAACTGAAAGAATAATCCAATAAGAAATGGGCAATTGACAGCCAGGTATGGTGTGGATGCTTGTAATCACAGTGCTTGGGAGGCTGAGGCAGGAGGATCACAGGTTCGCAGCCAGCCTCAGCCAGAGTGAGGCCCTCTGCAACTTAGTGAGACCCTGTTTCAAAATAAAAGAATAAAATAGGGCTGGGGGTGTAGCTCAGAGGCAAAATGCCCCAGGGTTCTATCCCCAGTACCACACACACACACACACACACACACACACACACACACACACAAATGGGCAATTGAACTGAATAGGCACTTCTCAAAAGAAATACCATTGGCCAGTATATGTGAAGAAATGTTCAATATCATGAGAGATCAAGGAGATGCAAATCAAAACTACACTGAAATTCCATCTAACTCCAATTAGAGTGGCACTCATCAAGAATACAAACAATTATAAATGCTGGTGAGGATGTGGGGGAATAGGAACTCTTATACATTGTTGGTAGGATTGTAAATTAGTACAACCATTACAGAGATCAACAAGGAGGTTCCTCAAAAGACTAGGAACAGAGCCACGATATGACCCAGCTATACCACTCCTCCTTTAATTCCAAAAGAATTAAAGTCAGATGTCTCTTTTAAGAGATTTGATGATTAACGTGGGGTAAGCATATTAGATTCCAGGACACCAGGGCTGCAAGTGGGTGAAGAAAAGGATTAATGATTTGGGGGCATGTTTGTAGACCAGGGGGAAAAAAGATCATAGGGAAAGAGATTGAAGATGCACTGTGTGAATTTGACCTACTTACCATACCAATTTGCAGGAGCTTTTACAAAGTAAAACCCATAAAACAATAATTTTTAAAATTCCACAGAACCCCTGCAGCTACAAACCAAGTTAGTCAAAATGAAGTTAATGGTGAAAGTGCTTGTTTGACACTGAAACACTCCTTTGTGTTCTACCTGGGCAGGTAACAGAGGTCAGTGAGCAGGAGGTTCACGGTCCAGCCCCGAGGCTCTGGGAACACAGGACCACATGGCCGCGTGAAAGGTGGCTCAGAGGACAAGCTCCCAAATGCTACTGTGCGGTGTGCACAGTGCCTGTGTAGAAGCTGTGAGGAGGAGGCAGGACCAACTGTTGCAAAGCAGCATTGATTTAAAAAAAAAAACAACTTTAATTTGAAATAATTATAGATTCACAAGCACTTGTGAAGGTAGTACAAATGTCCTGTATTTTGTTCACCCATATTCTCCCAAAGGTTATATCTTACAAACTACAGCGCGATATGAAAAGCGGGAATCTAACATTATACCACCACTTCATGCAAGACCTCCCTTGTGCCAATAACATGGAAG
Source organism: Glis glis (assembly GCA_004027185.1). Lineage (NCBI taxonomy): Eukaryota > Metazoa > Chordata > Mammalia > Rodentia > Gliridae > Glis > Glis glis. The sequence continues at coordinate 13,199 of PVJS01029756.1, forward strand.
GACTGAGATTGGCTTTTTTTTGTTTTGTTTTGTTTTTTTGTTTGCGGTACCAGGGATTGAACCCAGGGGCGTTCTACCTCCGCGCTACACCCCCGGCCCTATTTTTTTATACTTTATTTTAAAACCGGGTCTCACGAAGTTGCGGAGGGCCTCACTAAGTAGAGAGAGAGAGAGAGAGACAGGGAGAGAGAGAGAGAGAGAGAGAGAGAGAGTGAGAGCGCTGAGGTTGGCAGCGAACCCGGATCCTCCAGTCTCTGCCTCCCAAAGTACTGGGATTACAAGCGTGCGCCACCACGCCTGGCCTGAGATTGGCTTTTTTACTCAGCAAAATGCCCTCCAGTCCATCCAAGTGAGTGGGTGCATCAACACTACACTCCTTTTTATTGCTGAGTAGTATTCCTTGGTTTGGATTATCACAGTTCATTTATTGAGGGACAATCATCTAATAAGGGACAGTTTGGTGGTTTCCAGTTTGGGGCTTTACTGATAAAAGCTGCTATAAAAATCATGCACACATTTTTATGTGAATAAGTTTTTATATCTCTGTGGTGAATGGCAAGGAGTGTAACTGTGGGTTCCATGGTACATGTATGCTTAACAGTAACATTAAATAAACAAGTTTATCCTTTCAAAAGTAATATTTTTCCATAATTGATTTTTTTTATCTGATGAGTCAACTGGGCTTGGCATCAGCAGGATGGAGGAGAAAAAGCACTGATTACCAAATAAATCATTCTAAATCTAGGAGATCGTGTCGTTAATGGGCCGTATCGTAACTTCTTACAGGCACTGTAATTTATGCGGTTGTAGCTGCCTATCCCAGGGGTCCTCAGAACGAGTGTACGAAGTCCTTTTTCTCTTCCCAAAATGGCACTCAGGTGGTAAGCAGGAAAAAATCAGGACTAGATCATTTATGACTTCTCATGTTGGAAAATGTCACAGAATTCCTCGAGAGGCAAAATTGGGGGACAATAAAATATGACCTGAAAAATCAGATGGGCTTTGCTAGAGGCAAGATTAAGTGGTCAATGGATATCAGTTCCTCTTCTCTCCAAAAGTCACAATTATTCAAGAATACACTATTGACTAACTTTTGGGGATGTGATGTAACATAGGGCACAGCAGGAAGGCAGTCCTGGGCCCACCTAGGACTCATCCAGAGGAGGAGTCTGAGTTTAGGAGGACTCAAATTATCTGCCACCCCATGCAATGCACAACAGAATTAATTCATTTTCTTGTTTCAGTATCACACTGTGATAATAAGTGGGTAACACCCTCTAAACCTATATTCCTTCCTGGCTTGGAGTTGCCAGGGAATGTATGCTTTTTCTAATCCTTTCAGAAACCCCCATACCTGCTGAGGTTGCAGTAACATCGAAGACATTTCACAGGACACAAATATGAGGCCTTGTACCTGGGAGGCACACGGGGAAGGATCAGGCTTGGCTTATCTAAATCCTCAGATACCCGGAAGTGAGTTGCTACCCCTTTATTTCCCTCCTCTCCCTCAGATTCCAAATATTTTCTCTGTCCAGGCATGGTGGCGCACGCTTGTAATCCCAGTACTTGGGAGGCTGAGACAGGAGGATTGCAGGTTCGTGGACAGCCTCAGCTACTTAGTGAGGCCCTCTGCAACTTAGTGGGACCCTGTTTCAAAATAAAGAATAAAAAAATAGGGCTGGGGGTGTAGCTCGGAGGTAGAATGCCCCTGGGTTCAATCCCCAGTACTGCAAATATTTTCTCCGTATGAGGAAAGATTAGAAATAGATTAGTTGTAAGCTTTTGTTAAGTGATATACAATGGAAGATTCTGATGCATAATGGACAAATAAAAATATCATTAAAACCAGTGTGTGTGTGGGGGGGGGGCAAAGCACACGCCCAGGTCATTCACGAAAAGAGTAACATGAGTGTCTGCTAAACATGAGAAAGACCTTGTTAAAGACAAAAAGAAACACAAAAATAATATAATGGAATCTTTTTACTCTGCTACCAAATTGGCAAATGACTTTTTCTTTTTTGTGCTGGGGATTGAACCTAGGAATGTTCTACCTCTGAACTATATCCCTAGCCCTTTTATTTTATATTGAGACAGGGTCTCCCTAAGTTGCCCAGGCTGGCTTCAAACTTGTGATCCTCCTGCTTCAGCCTCCTGAGTAGCTGGGATTACAGGCATGCACCACTGCTCCTGGCTGGTAGATTACTTTTTTAAAGAACATCGCACTAATGGATGCTAAAATTCGTGTATGGAAATATGCAGAGAAAAAAAAGATATTTACAATGCTTTAGAATATCAGTCTATAAGATATTAATCACAAAGATCAAGACAGTAACCTGGAAGACACCCTTTTAAAGGTGTTTAAAAACACTGGTAGTGGAATAAATTACCATCACGTGCCTCCTGATAAGACGTACTCAGAAGGACACAGTATCTTGCGTGTGAATTCCTACCATATGCACAGACCCTGCGTGCAATCCGGAGGAAACATCAGGCAAACCCAAAGTAGGGGATGCTACACAAATAACTTGCCTGGACTCTTCAAGTGTTAAAGGCAGGGAAGGCAGAGAATGACTAAAGAATTGATCCACAGTGGACTAGAGAGACGTGTCAACTCAGCACAACTTACGATTTTGGATCAGGGCCAAATAACATGAGGGGGGCAATTAGCAAATCTGAATAAAGTCCATAAATTAAATAATCTTTTCTTGTTTGGATTATTATACTATGATCTTATTATATTTATTTATTCTGAGACAGGCTCTCACTATGTTGCCTAGGCTAGCCTTGAACAAGTGATCCTCCTGCCTCAGCCTCCTAAGAAGCTGGAATTACAGGCATGCACCACCATGCCCTGTGTACTATGGTTTTATATGATGCTAATTTTAGGAGAATTTTTATCATTAGGTCAAGAATGATAAAAATTTTACTATGTTTGCAAAATTTTAAAGGCGAAAATTATTTCTAAATAAAATTAAAAATAAAGAATTTAAAGATAAGACTTGATGCAGCCCTTTATTTATAACACAAATGTCTACATGCTATAAAGTGAATTTTCATATATTTGTGCAATGGATACTACATGGTATGAGAAATGAAACCACAACTGCTACACATCCTATAGAATTTCATTTATTTGCGTTCAAGAAGATGCGAAACTAATTCACAGAGATGGAGAGCAAACAGTGGGTAGCAGGGTAAGAATAGTATTGACTAGCAAGAGCCGGTAGAAGCCTTTGGAGTCTCTGGAATTGTCCCATATCTTCACCTGGGTGATAGTTACAGGGATATAAACATCTAGCAAATTTATCTGTTTATATATTTAAGATCTGGCAATCAGAAAGATGCAAATCAAAACTACCCCAAGATTTCACCTAACCCCAATTAGAATGGAAATCATTAAAAACGCAAACAACAACAAATGCTGGCGAGGATGTGGAGAAGTAGGAACTCTGATACACTGTTGGTGGGATTGCAAATTAGTGCAACCACTTTGGAAAACAGTGTGGAGGATCCTCAGAAGAATGGGAATGAGCCTACCCTATGACCCAGCAATAGCACTTCTGGGTATCTACCCCAAAGAACTGAAACCAAACTACCAGACTAATGCATGTGTATCTATGTTTATAGCTGCACAATTCACAATTGCCAAACTTTGGAACCAGCCAACGTGTCCATCAACAGATGAATGGATCACAAAACTATGGGATATGTACACAATGGAATTTTACACAGCCATAAAGAAGAACAAAATTACATCATTTGCAGGGAAATGGAGGGCACTGGAGAACATTATGCTAAGTGAGATTAGTCAGTCACAAAGAGTGAAAAGTCGGATGTTCTCCCTAATATGTGGAAGCTAGGGAGAATGGGACTTAGAAGGGACTCCAGACAAAGAAGGAGAAAACTTTAGTTGAGCAAAGAAGGCGACCTGAGGGAGATGGGAGGGGGAAGAGGGAAATACACTAATGTACACGATGTATATACACAAACTTATCAGAGTCGATCACTATGCTGAACACGGAAAGGAGGGAAAGGGGAGAGAATAGGATGGGATTTGAGGGAGGGCTAAATGAGCGATGTGTGCATGCATGCTTCTGATACCCTGACACTTATCAAAATGTATAACTACAATGCACCAATAAATGTAATAAATAAAAAAAGGATAAATAAGATCTGTGCACTGAGGATGCACACGTTATAATTCAGAAGCAACAACAATAAAAGCAGGTAACGCTAAGTGCCAACAACAGGTCAGCAGGCTTGAGTTGCTTTGGGGAGTAATGACTGACACACGTTTTCCAGAAGGCAATGTGACAGTAGGTATAAAGTGAAAGTGTGGAGAACTGTAAGATGGCCTGGTGACATCTGGACTCAGGGTGAGCCACAAAGATAAGCGTCAAAATGGCCTAAATGCATATATTATGAAATCATTGTACAAAGACAAATTATTGTGTACTATTAAAATGACAGGTAATTAAATAACAGTCGGTAATTAAAAGTAGGTAATTAATAAATATTTGATGATGATGTGGAAAATGTTTATGACCCAGTGGAAAAAAGTTAATTCCAAGCCGGGCGTGGTGGCGCACACCTATAATCCCAATACTTGGCAGGCTGAGACAGAAGGATTGCAGGCCAGCCTCAGCAACTTGGCAAGTCCCTGTTTCAAAAAAAAAAAAAATTAAAAGGGCTGGGGGTGTAGCTCAGAGGTAGAATGCCCTGGGGTTTAATCCCAGTACCAAAATAAATGAATAAATAAATCTAATTCCAATGCTGTATGTATATAGCATACTCATAACTTAAGTATTCCACATGTTCATGGAAAGAGAAAGAAGCAGTACTTTATAAAATATTCACGATATTTTTCTCTGAGGTGCAAAATGATGACAAGACTTATTTTCTTCTCTAAACTTTTCAGTGTCTTCTACTATTTCTGACATAAGCATGCATTACCTCGATAGTTAAAAATGATAAAAATGGGCTGGGGACGTAGCTCAGCAGTATATCAGTTGCCTAGAAGGTGTGAAGCCCTGGTTCAATCCCTAGTACTCTCCCCCCAAAGAACTTAAAAAATTAATTTTAAAAAGTTGGTATCTTCTTAAAGATCATCAAAAGATCAAAATTCAGAAAGAGGATGAAAACAGTTTCTGAGCCTCCTTTCATATGTCACACTTTTGGCAAAATCTTTGAGGTTCTATTTCACAGCCACCTTTGAAATCATTTTGCAAGAGAGGAAGGTTTTTAAAACTGCAGCCAAAAAACATTCACGTAAGCCCTTGCTCCCCCAATTCAGCCCTGGCCTTGCAGCCCCCAACATGTTGTCCCCAGGAGCCTCTCTTCACCCTCAGTCCCTCTGCCTCCCACCCCAAGAAATCTGTTCTGATCAGCTGTTTCCTATAAAATTCCATGGAAACAAAATTTTTGCCATTTGTAGAAATCAAAACATACCCAGAGATTACAGAGAGGGCGTTTCTTGGGAAGGCATGATTACCAGAAAAGCAGCATGACTAAAAGCAACAATGAATCTGGTGTTTTGTTTTAAAATAAGATGTATAAACCTGTGAGTGGAGATGGGGGGTATTATTCAAAATAGTTTAAAGAGACCATTACTCCCTGTCCTAAGATTCTCAGGCCCCCACTGAAGATCGTAGATGGTTCATCCCCACCGTCATCCTTTCCAGCCCAAACCCAAGAGTTTTTTTCTTCTGTTTTAACACACTTTGTCTATTAGTCCATTCCATGTCTGCAGCAAGACGAGGGACAAAAATGTGACTCACGTTCTTGACTGGATTTTTTTTTTTCAACATTGCACTTTCTCAACATGTGGAATGTATCTCAGGAGACAACGGAGAATAATGAAGACCAGCAGATGACCCAAGCTTCAGCATTTCCGAAGATTTCTAACATAGATAGGAGCACGTCTCATTGAGTTGCCTGGAAACCCGAACAGTGTTTTCTCCCAAGAAAGTCATGCCCTACATGAAATGCGAGACCACTTTTGCTCATGACACACCTATCAGGACAACAGGGGATTTAATCATTAACAGAATCTGTAGCAACAGAAGGACAAGTGCTTTTTGAAAATGGGGAAGTCTTGACATCTTAATTATAAATCAAGAGAGTTAACATCACAGTAGGCCTGCTGTCAACAGCCTTCTAAAATATAGGAAGTTAGTCACATTTTTAACTCCACAGATGTTTCACTATCCACCAACTTTTTAGCAATGCCTACACTGCCTTCATGGTGTCCAACAGAAGAAGGTGGAGCAAGCCAGCTGTGTAACCCCAGTACTTGGGAGGCTGAGACAGGAGGATCACAGGTTCAAGGCCAGCCTCAGCAACTTAGTGAGACCCTCGGCAATTTAGTGGAACACTGTTATTTATTTATTTATTTATTTATTTATTTGTGGTACTGGGGATTGAACCCAGGGGCATTCTACCTCCAAGCTACATCCCCAGTCCTATTTTTTATTCTTTACTTTGAAACAGGGTCTCACTAATTTGTGGAGGTCCTCACTAAGTAGCTGAGGCTGGCTGAGAACCCGGATCCTCCGGTCTCAGCCTCCCAAGTACTAGGATTACAAGCGTGCGCCACCACGCCTGGCTGGAACCCTGTTTTAAAAAATAAAAAATAAAATGGGGCTCGGGGTATGGCTCAGAGGTAGAATACCCCTAGGTTCAACTCCCAGTACCACCACCAAAAAAAAGAAGAGTTATTAAAAGTTATTAATTCCATTGGTTTTCTGGATTACAAGGAAGGAGCCAACACTGAAAACAATGATCAAGCCCAAAGAAGATCCAGCCAGGGAAAGTGTTCAGGGATAAAATGACCCATCCCCCACTGTGAAAGGAGAGAGCAGGTGATCACGGTTATGCCGCCAAGCAGGGAAAGGGAACGCCTCACATGGCCCGCCATCATGCTTCTGTTGGTAGTATTAAGTACCTGTCAGTTTCTAAGCTCAGAGCTCCACTGGCGAACAGAGGGCTCTCACCCACACTCTCTGGTATTCTTTCCCACCTTCCACCATTCCCAGGGCAACAAGAGTTAGAGAAATAACGATCTAATTGCAATTATGTGCAAATCTTCCAAAGTAGTAGAGACCAGTGCATTCTGGGTGTACAGGGAGACACTCAAAGGTCACTCAGTGAGGAGTTTGGTAGGTGATTCCTCGAAGAGTAAGGCCACAGTGCCAGCATTTATCTTCCTTTTCTTTTTCTTTTCCTTTCCTTTCCTCTTCTTTTTTTCTTCCCTTTTCCTTCCCTCCCTCCTTCCTTTCCCTCCCTCTTTCCCTCTCAGGCCTCCAACTTGCACTCTACCCTGGCCTCTGCCTCCCCAGCAGCTGGGATTCCAGGTGTGCAGCACCATGCCAGCTCCTCCCCGCTCATGCTCAGCAGGGGAGTCTGCCCTTCTCCAGGCTCAGCTCCCGTCCCCACTCAGAACTTTTCCTTCTGCTCCACTGCGGCTGCGCACTCTGCTCTCCTCTCTACCTCAGACTTCTGCATTCCTGTTGTTTTTTCTCTCTCTCTCAAGCCTTCTGTTTACATTAATTCACCAATTTAAAAAGATATAAAAATATCAAGCTTTCTGTTGAATGTCCTCCCTCTTTTTACTGAGATTCATGAGTGATCTACTTTCTGTCCCTACGGCTGGGTCCTACAGGAACAATCTGATTGGCTCTTAGTCACTATCTGACCTGCAGATCCCAGGTGGGCGAAGCTCCCGACAGTACATTTCACAAGCTGCTGCCTTGTGAAAAGTAGTTAAAAGACTTTTCACAGTAGTTAAAAGTAGTTAAAAGACTACTTTTAACTCACGGACTAATCCCTGATCCAATCAGTCTGTAATCACAATGATAGGGTCCCATGATTCAAAACATGGCAACCTACGTCTTAAGAAGGCATCTGTGTACGAGAGAGACACTCAAAGGACCATGAAGAACCAATCAGACATTACGGTTTCATTTCATGTTAGCCCTGTATTTGCTGCTGGTTGAATCTATGGTCACTGTCTTAGAGGGTTCATACCAGTCCCCCTTAATTCATACACACACATCACCATCAACCCCACACTTGTCCACAGAGACGCCAGAGATCCCTTCTTAAACAGTGCTCTAAGTTGTCAGTTCTGATTTGGCCTGAGGGAAGAAATTGATTTGTTGTCTCCTGTCTGTGGGATAAAGTGCAGATTCTGCAGAGGTCCGCAGTCAGGACTCAGCCAAACTCTGGCTCCAGCCCAACACTTCAGGCGGAATTATCAAACCGAGTTCTTTGTGCAACTCCAATGTGCTGGAGAGTCTCCACTTACCCAGCGAGGTCCACCCTCCACCTCTCTCCAGAGAAGTTCACCTTAATGGACTGCATCAGCCAGATGCCCAAGCTCCCCGGCTTCTGATGACATTTGGCCAAAGGGGGCCCTGGCAGGATGTGGGAGAGCAGCACATGGAGCATGAGTTTGAGATGTATTTCTCCCCCTCCTCCCTGTGGTTGTCTTTGTCTACTAAATTTTGTGTGTGTGTGTGTGGTGATGGGGATTGAACCCAGGGCCTCAAGCATGCTAGCCAAGTGCTCTACCGCTGAGCTAGATCCCCAAGCCTGTTTTATCTTATCTTGAGACAGGGTCTCACTACATTGCCCAGGCTGGCCTGGAACTTGCAATCCTCCTGTCTCAGCCTCCTGAGTAGCTGGGATTACAGGTGTCCACCACCACACCCAGGAACCTTGACAGTTTTGAAGAGTACTGGTCAGTAATTTATAGAATATTCCTCAATATATATCAAGAGTATGTACTTTCAATATGTGTCAAGGGACATACTATCAACATGACTTCATTGATGTTAACCTTGATCATCAGGGTAATATCTATCAAGTATCTACACTGTAAAATTATTTTCCTCCTCCCCTTTCCATATTTTACATTTTGGAAATCACTATGGATAGTCCACATTTAAATAGAAATAGAAAGCCATGCTTTATTTTTTATTTTCTGCCTCCCCAAATATGGAGTAGAACATATGTTTCTTTTTTTAAACTGAGGTAAAATATACATATGGTTTAACATTTTAACTTTTTTTTTTTTGCGGTACTGGGGATTGAACCCCGGGGCATTCTACCTCCAGGCTACACCCCCAGCCCTACTTTTTCTTTTATTCTGTATTTTGAAACAGGGTCTCACTAAGTTGTGGAGGGCCTCACTAAGTAGCTGAGGCTGGCCAAGAACCCGGATCCTCCTGTCTCAGCCTCCCAAGTACAAGCGTGTGCCACCACGCCTGGCTACATTTTAACTTTTTAAAAGTGTTTCGATATCACTTTTAAGTAGGCCATTTATTTTCTGCTGGAACTCAGACTTATGTCCATGCTGATCTTATCACCACTAATTAAAAAATGACACATATTATACCTGTAATCCCAGTACATGGGAGACGAAGACAGGAGGATTGCAGGTTTGAGGCCAGCCCTCGGCATCTTAGTGAGGCTCTCAGGAACTTAGTGAGACCCAGTTACAAAATAAAAAATAAAATAGGGCTGAGGATGTAGCTCGGAGGTAGAATGCCCCTGGGTCCAATCTTCAGAAACACACACACACACGCACACACACACACACACACACACACACACACACACTGACACATATGTCTGATTGTGTTTAGCACACGAAAATTCCAGGTAAAGGAAAGAGCTTCCCTTGTTTTTGTCTATTTGATTCTTACTCTTTGAGCCCCAACTCAAGACTGGAGAAGGTAAGTTACTCTTCCTGCCTCTGCTTCCACCCTGCTATTCTAGTATATTCTGCATTGCGCCATTTTAGTTGGGCTGTCCTAGGGCAGGAACTAAATTTTATTTATCTTTGTATCTCTGAGACTAATAACTGGCCAGAAACACAGTGGCTAGTTAACAAATGTTGATGATAAATGAAGGAAGCAAAGATGAAATGCAAGTAGGAGTGTCCTATTTTCTCCAAAGATTAAAGAAAGTATTAATACCAAAGACGGAGAGGTTGTGGGGAAACCTGTGCTCAGAGGTGTTTGTCCCGCTACACCCTTCCTTCAGGGAAATTTGGTAAGCTCTATTAGAAGCCAGAACATATACGTGTTCTCCATTCAGCAATTCCATGTCTAGAAATTGAAATTAGAAAATAACCAAAGATATGTGGAAAAATACTTGTATAAAGATATTATTATTACTATTTTTATTTTTTTGTGGTACTGGAGATTGAACTCAGGGGCATTCTACCTCCAAGTTACATCCCCAGTCCTCTTTATTTTTTGTTTTGAAACAGGGGCTCACTAAGTTTCTGAGGGCCTTGCTAAGTTGACAAGGCTGGCCTTGCACCTGTGATCCTCCTATCTCAGACTCCCATGTACTGGGATTACAGATGTGTACCACAATACCTGGCAAGATGTTAATATTTTTAATGCAAACATTGGAAACAACCTGAAGGCCTAGGAATAGTCCACGTAAATTATAGTATGTCCATGTAATGGTGTAATATGAAGTCATTAAAAATAAGTTGGACATTGCCTGAGTGACCAACCATCTTTGTGCTACATGGACATGGATTAACCTTTTCATGTTTTCCCTAGTTTCCTCCTCTGAACAAAAAATGGTATCTGTTACTAGGGGGAAAAAAAGATCAAATGTGTATTTTCTTCTCTTTTTTTGTGGTACTGGGGATTGAACCCGGAGGCTTTCTATCTCTGAGCTACACCCCCAGCCCTATTTATTTATTTATTTATTTATTTTGCAGTACTGGGGGTTGAACCCAGGGGCATTCTACCTCTGAGCTACACCCCAGCCCTATTTTTTATTCTTTATTTTTAAAACAGGGTCTCACTAAGTTGTGGAGGTCCTCACTAAGTAGCTGAGGCTGGCTGCAAACCTGCGATCCTCCTGTCTCAGCCTCCTAGAAGTGATTATACAGTATTGCCATGGTTAGAAAACCACGGTCCTACTTCACTCTGCTCATTTTGCTAATGTGACAACCGAGGCTCACAGAAGTCCAAATGACACACAGGGAGACAGAGCTAGATTCTGGTCTCCTGCTTCGTGAGATGTATTCATTGCACTTAAGCAAGCCAGTAAATTAAAGGGTGGGATTTTGTTAGACAGACTTGGAGGGCCCCAAATGTTTCAAGAGAGAAACCAGGAGTGCAAGGACGTCTAGAAATAACCACAACCTATGTGTGTGTGTGTGTGACAGAGAGAGAGACGTGTGTGTGTGTGACAGAGAGAGAGAGAGGCGTGTGTGTGTGTGTGACAGAGAGAGAGAGATGTGTGTGTGTGACAGAGAGAGAGAGAGAGGCATGTGTATGTGTGTGACAGAGAGACATGTGTGTGTACGTGTGTGTGTGTGTGTGTACG
>PVJS01029757.1:0-24555 GCA_004027185.1 Glis glis
AAACCGGGTCTCACGAAGTTGTGGAGGGCCTCACTAAGTAGAGAGAGAGAGAGAGAGAGAGAGAGAGATAGAGAGAGAGAGAGAGCGCTGAGGCTGTCCGCGAACCCGGATCCTCCGGTCTCCGCCTCCCAAAGTACTGGGATTACAAGCGTGCGCCACCTTGCCCGGCTTTCTTTCTTTCTTTCTTTCTTTCTTTCTTTCTTTCTTTCTTTCTTTCTTTCTCTTTCTTCCTTTCTTCTTCCTTCCTTCCTTCCTTCCTTCCTTCTTTCTTTCTTTCTCCTTCCTTCCTTCCTTCCTTCCTTCCTTCTTTCTTTCTTTCTTTCTTTCTTTCTCCTTCCTTCCTTCCTTCCTTCCTTCCTTCCTTCCTTGCTTGTTTGCTTGCTGGCTGGCTGGCTGGCTGGCTGGCTGGCAGAGACCATCACAAGTGGAGTAGTGGCAAGGAGAGAAGAAGAGCAGTAGTGACGGGCAGAAGGAGAGAAGCAGAGCAGTGGCTACGGGCAGGAAGGGAAATGTGATGGCGGCTGTGGCAGCAGCAGTAGTAGCAAGCACGAGCAGCAAGCTTGCAGAGCTGTACCACCAGCAGCAACAAAAATACCAATACTTGCAGCTGTAGAGGGGGACAGCAAGAGTAGCTGCAACAGTGATTTTATAGTGCGTCAGTAGCAGCAGCGGCAGCAGCGGCAGCCAAGGCCCAGTGTGACCACCAGGGTGTGGCGACTATTTCCAGCCTCCTTCCCTGTGCAGGAGCCCTGTTGACTTTCCCTGCCTCCTATTAAACACTGTACCCTGATTCCTGTGTATCCTAAGCTCAATTCTTATGGGTCTTGGAGACAAGAGCCGAGGTAAGCTAAGGGTCTGGGGCTGGGACTTCCTCACCCTGGCCTAAACCATACTTTTATTGGTGCATTGTAATTATAGATCAAAATGAGGTTCAGAATGTTAAAAACATACATGCACACAGCACTTGGTGAATTTCCCTCTGAATCGACACTGGGATTCCATCTAACTCAGTTAGAATGGCAATCACCAGGAATACAAACAATAATAAATGCTGGCGAGGATGTGGGGAAATAGGAACCCTTATACGCTGTCGGTGGGATTGCAAATTAGTAGTCACTATGGTGACCTGGTTCTGGAAATTTTGCAAGTATCTTTACAAACCTAACGAAATCTATGGGCCTATAATGAAAAAAAAATCAATGAATGAGTATGTACATGCCTGTACATACACATTTGCATACAGTTTGGTGTGGTAGTGGTAGGATTTGCAAAGATTCCCTGATGCCCAGGCACAGGGACCCAAATTTAAAGACTCCTTGGAAAGATACTGGTGGATTTCATCTGGCCAAGAAAGAAAGTCTCTAATTTCATTTTGGAGGCAAGCCTGAATGGATTGAGAGCAGAAAAAAAATCTCAAAATCTCAAAGCAATTTGATTAAAGATGACTATTATTCTGGAGGGAGGTCTAAGTGGGGAACATGAGGTCCTACTCATGGTCTTGTTATAAACAATATATTTTTTAAATCAGTGATTTAATATAAGGCAGTTACCCAAGCGGACATTGATGCCAAATTTATAGGAATAGCTCAGCCAATGGGATGATAAGTTAAAACCAGGTGAAAATTACAGCAAAGAGTAAATGTAATAGAACATGTTCAGGTTGTCAATCAGTCAAGTACAGATTGGAGGAAACTCGCTTTTCTGAAACAGCTGTGTGGACCGTGTTCTCTGCCCTGTTGAGAGATGAGGTGTCCCCAAGGCTCTGGGGAACTCAGGAAATGCTGATGGTTGGAGGGTGTCTGGATTATCTCATGGGGTAGCACAGCCCCTGCACGCTCAGTAGCCTTCTGAAGGACTGTCCTTAGCTCTAGGCAATTCTGCATCTGGCAGTGGGAGCTGGAAAGTGGGACTCTATCCAGAGAAGGGGAGCGTGGAGTCCTTGGCATCTCGGATCCATGTGATAAGAGTGCAGTTTGAAAGAACCAAGGCAGCCGGGCGTGGAGGCGCACGCTTGTAATCCCAGTACTTTGGGAGGTGGAGACCGGAAGATCCGGAGGTGGAGACTAGAGGACCGGAGGATCCGATTGATCGATCTCTCTCTCTCTCTCTCTCTCTCCTCTTTCTCTCTCTCTCTCTCTCTCTCTCTCTCCCTCTCTCTCTACCTAGTGAAGCCCTCCGCAACTTCATGAGACCCGGTTTCAAAAATAAAGCATAAAAAAGAAAATAGGGCCGGGGGCGTAGTGCGGAGGTAGAACGCCCCTGCGTTCAATCCCCGGTACCACAAAAAAAAAAAAAAAAAAAAAGAAAGAAAGAACCAAGGCTTTGCCTGGAGAAGAGCTGTGTTGCGTGGGTGGTAGTGGGCCTTGATGGTCACCTTGAAATATCGGAAAGTGTCACCTGGAAGAATGACTCGATGTACTGGTGACCTAGCGTCCTGACAGGAGATGCTCACTGACCATCTTGGAGAATGGAGCTCCCAGTGGCTGGTAACCTCCAGAGGCGAGGCTTCCTGTTCACCCATGGGAGACACGCACACTAACGTGAGCGAGCTTGACCTGGGGTCAACTGTGGTCCATCGCAGGGCCTGTGTGGGGGGTGATGATGAGCAAGCTTGGGGTCCACTCCCAGCTTGCAAACCTGGAAGGACGTCAGCACGTGGGGTTGGGGACTGATGGTGCTGAGCCGCACATTGGCCTCCCCTTAGCCAAGATCCCTTACAGCTCTGAGACTGTACTTCACCTCTCCACCCCCAGCAAACCTCTTCAGGCACCGCTGTGTGCACATCCACGTCAACAGTGTGCCTTGTGTAGATACGTATTGAACGTGTGTGTTGGCGCATGTCCGTCCTCCTTGTGGCGATGGGTGACATATGCGGAACGAAGCGGGCAGCAAGCCCCCAAGGGCCAGTTTTCACACCTCCATCGACCCCACCCCTCACTCTGGACCACTTTGGACCTCTCTGCAGCATCCTGTGTGTGGCCACTCATTCCTGCTTCTGCACCTTCGTTTCCCTCCTCTCTCCTGAAAGGATCCTCCTCTTCTCTGCTATGTCCTCCTCACACATCCACAACCAAAGCCATGCCAGCCGTCCCAGACGCCCTCAGCCCAGTGCTCCGCACTGATGGCTGTAGTGCTCAGAGCCCGTGCTCACAGAAAGGCATCGCTGAGCCCCCTTAAGAACAGGGCAGCCTTCCTGGGGGGTTGATGGCAGTCGGCATTTTTTTTTTGCAGTACCGGGGATTGAACCCAGGGGTGTTCTACCTCCATGCTACACCCCTGGCCCTATTTTTTATACTTTATTTGAAACCGGGTCTCACGGAGTTGCAGAGGGCCTCACTAAGTAGAGAGAGAAAGAGAGAGAGAGAGAGAGAGAGAGAGAGAGAGAGAGAGAGCTGAGGCTGGCCGCGAACCTGGATCCCCCTCCGTCTCCCAAAGTACTGGGATTACAAGGGTGCGCCACCACACCCGGCGTGGCAGTCGACATTTTTGGGTTGCCCTGGATCCAGGTTCTAAGATGAGACTCCCATGTGAGAAGTTTATCTGAGAGGTGATCCCAGAGGAAACGGGGGTGCAGGAGATGGGACAGTAGGGATGGAGGAAAAGTCAAAGGGAAGGAGAGCAGTTGAGGCAACAGAGCCTCCATCTCTGGAACTCAGAACTTCACAGAATACCCCCACCTGCGGAATTGTCCATCAAACGACCAAGTTGGGTGGTTTATCCACTTACTCCCCACCCTGTGGGCTGCAGGTCGCCTGCTCCAGCATTGGCTGCTGGCGTTCCTGGGATGCGCTTGCAGCTGAATGGAAGGAAGTCCCTCCAGAGAGCTGCATGTACTACACACCACATGTTGTCAGCCTGAGCCTGGGATTGCCTGGGACAGGTCCCCAGCTTCCGCCGAAATCAGAGGGGAGCTAAGGGGAGATGACTCAGGACACCGACGTCATGTGCTGCATAGACCCAGCTGGTCTCCTGCCACTTTGTATTTTCTCTTCTATTTTTATTCAGCAAGCAGTTAGTGAGCACCACTGTATACTCCGTGTCAGGCACCAATATACAAATAGCTCCAAACGAGTTTCTTATGTCCTCCCATTTGGATGGAAATCTGTTTCATGCAGAGAACAGGAGGTTCTGGACCTAGAGTCATTTCACAAGCAGATTTGTCAACTGATGGATTAATCAGTTGACCAAACAATTCACTAAACTAAACTTTCACGATTGCTATATTAAAAGTCATTCCTCATCTTAGGAGAATTTAAAAGTTTACTTCCAGTCCTCTGGGGTATTCTAGCCTGCAGTGTATGCAGTACACATCCCAATGATAAAGTCCTTAATAACTACAAGATGAGTTGGCAGAATGATTTAGATCTTAAGTCCAGAGCTAGGCAATTACATCTGGCTCCTAGCTTTAAAAAATTGAAATCATCTTTATCTGAATTTTTAAAGGTATGTTAAAATTATAACATCAAATGTCAAATGTGGCGATGACTTATCCTGCCGTGTGAGAGGTGGCACAGGGGAGGAGAGCCTTAATATGCATGTGGCCGCCACCTAAAGGTTACAAACATCTGATGCGATCTGGTGCGCTAATTGTACTTTTATCGATTGCATTGGGAATCTGAATAGCAGTGGGGAAATGAAATTCTTGAGGCCGGCCTTTCTGCCATAGACCTTCCTCGTCTCCTTTGGACAAATGAGACGTTTGGAGAAGGAATTTGTCTCTTGGGGCTTGCTGTCCTGCTAAATTATTTTCCATTTCTCATTAATTCTTGTCTTCCTCTTACTCACTCCACCAGCCCCTCTGTGCCCTCCCTTGCCTATCCAAGTTGCCTCAGCTGTCACAATCACCTACTCTTGGTGGCTCTTCCTTGCTGCTCCACTGAGCTGCCTTTCCTCCCAGCTCAGGGCTCCTGGGACTGGACAGTCAAGGGCTTAATTATTTCCTATGGAGTTTCTTGCTAATTGTCTCATCTATGGTTCTCATGGCTCCATCCACGGCAGATGTTACCTTCTGGTGTAAAGACATGTTTTAAGTAATTATAAGAAAATATAAGCAGACACCCGTGCGAACTGCTTTGAGATTGCCAAAGGGACATTAACAAGGAAAAGTCAAAATCTGAGCCAAGGTAGAGAATCTGGACTCCTCTCCCTGAGGGTGGCCAGCTACTGTATGGACACTCCAGATTAGGGGCAGAAGAACAGGGCAGGAAAAGTTGCAGTGTCAGCAATAACAACCTCCACAGCCACGGGGCATCTCACAGACCCGATGCTGAGCCAAAGAAGCCAGGCACAAGAGGGCACAGACCGTGCAATTCCATCCACGGGAAGTTCAAGGAGAGGCAAGTGTGTCTAAGGAACTGGAGGTCAGGATAGGGGTTACCCCTCCACCTGTGAAAGGGGAAGTGATCTGTCTA
Organism: Glis glis; assembly: GCA_004027185.1. Lineage (NCBI taxonomy): Eukaryota > Metazoa > Chordata > Mammalia > Rodentia > Gliridae > Glis > Glis glis. The sequence continues at coordinate 5,412 of PVJS01029757.1, forward strand.
TACCTTGAGGTGGGTTCATATGCATGGAGAAGCCATCACATTATATGCTTTAGACTGATGTACTTTACCATCTACACATCATATGTCAATCAAAATCTAACAATCATAGCAATAACAATGAGGCAGTGGACATCTGTTGAGCCTCTCCTGTGCCTCGGGTGCCCAGTATTGTGCTAACATCTTTACCTGGGTCTTTCTTCATTCCTCATGCGCATCAGTGTTAGTCAACTTTTCTTGCTGTGATCAAAATACCTGACATGGACAACTTAGAGGAGGAAAGGCTTATTTGGGCTCCTGCTTCAGAGGATTCAGTCTATGGCTGGTTTTATTCCTTCAGGCCTGAGGTGAGGCAGAACATCCTGGCAGAAGGGTGTGGAGGTGGAAAGCTGCTCAGATCATGGCAGCCAGGAAGAAGAGGGAGAGACAGACAGACAGACAGACAGACACAGAGACAGAGAGACAGAGAAAGACAAAGACCAGAGAGAAGGTAAAGCTTTCCAGGGCACATCCCCAGTGACCTACTTTCTCCAACTAGGTCCTACTTCCTGGTAGTTCATTCAGTTATCAGTGGATTAATCCACTTATGAGGTCAGAGCCCTCATGATCCAAGCGCTTCCCCAAAGCCCCACTTTGCTGCCTTGGGGGCATGCTTTCAGCATGTGAACTTTGGGGGGACATTCCAGCATCTTCAAGGCAGGTGTCTCCAGCTCCATTTTTCATGTGGGGAGACAAAGGCTCAGGGAGGCACACTTGGGGTATGAACACCACCAATTGTGAACCCAGAAAAAAAAAGCAGCAGAATTCCCCAGAGTCGAAGATCATCCTGGAGTAGACAAAGGTTGGTCACCTCCAAGCCATCACCATCCTTCTCTCCACCACCACTGATGCTTCAACTGGAATGAGAGCAGCATGGTCTTTGTGCCCGGGAAATGTTTATGGAGCACTGGGGAGGGCAGGAAAGGCTCTTCCAGGGGTTAGAGGTCAGAGTGCAGAGGCATATTGTTGAGGGTGGCAGTGGACAGAAGCCATCCTCCCACGGGAGAAGGCTGTGTGCCCGAAATGCAGTCCTCAGAGTCTGAATTTGTTCTATCCCCCTGGCTAGACCATAAGAGGAGCCACACCTGCCTCCCGCCCCCCATGCACCAAAGGCACTTTGATTATTTTCTGGGAGTGTCGTGGTCGCCCTTACATCTGCCTGGAAGACCCATCCTCCCTCCCTCCCTCCCTCCCTTCTTCTCTCCTTCATCCCAATACATATTCACAGAGCACTGACAATGGGCGCGGCACCGGGGATGCTGCAGTGAATTCAACGGTGAGTTCCTGCTGACAAGGAGCTCACAGTCTGGTAGGAAAACCCAACAAGCAAGCAAGCCATATAGGATACGGCATGGGATGTCAAGCATGAGGGAGACAAACGCAGCGGTTAAGGAGGCTGGGCATGGGGCTCGGGCAGTGCAGAGAAGGGGACGAGGACCATCCCCTCTGAGGGAGCGCGGAGTGAGCAGATCACTTGTGGATCAAGGAACAGTGTTACAGGCAGGAGGGTCAGTGAGTGCAAAGGCTCTGAGGTAGGAAAAAAAAAACCCGAGTGTTTGTGGACTCTCAGAAGCCAGTTGGGTTAGTTAAGGGAAACAGCGTGCGAGGTGAAGTCAGGGGAGCAGGCAGGGACTGGTGGAGTTTCGTTTTTATTCTAGATGTAATGGGGCTCTTTGAAAGTTTTTGTGATGGGCAGACTATGGCATAGCCTGAACTTCTTGAGAAAGGCCACTCTCCCTGCCAATGGACGTGTAGCAGCAAGATAGAGACAGGGAAACAAGCGGGGTGGCTTCTGCAGAACCCAGGCGAGACCTTGGATCTTTTACCAAGGGGGAGATGTGATGAACCTTTACCAGGGTCTCACACACATGCTGAACCTCAACTGGCCCCTGGGAAGGCTGGTTATGGGCCTGATTCAAGCCCTCCATCATCCCACCTAAGGGCTCCACTGAAGAAATTCTAGCCAGTCCAGGGATGTGACATTAACAGTGAGTCATATAGAAAATGTTTCTTTTATCTGATTCTGTTTTAATCCCCTGGTCCCTCCAGGCAACCAGATCTTCCAACACTTAACAACAGAGGCCTCCAGGGTGGGATGCATCTGCCCGGGGATGCACAAGATGACCTTCAGAGCAAGGGGAGAAAACGCTGGAACTTATATTTATAGCCAGTTCCCATTTCATCATTTTCTAGATCATTTGGTTCATGCCGACACTGTGTACAGAGCATCAGTAGAGCCGTGCATGACTCCATTTATAAGCTAGTGTATTGGAGGAGGTCATTATAATATTTTCTGATGAACTGGGCAACAAAAAATATTTGGAGTTCATTGGCCTACAGGGTAAATCCCCAATTTTGTGACATGGCTCACGTCTGCCCCACCTTGACCTCTGCCTGCTGACCTCTCTGGCAACATTGCCTCCTCCTCCCTTATTCCTGCATCCTCTATGTTAATTACATAGAAGGTTTCCTATTGGGTGATCTGTTGTTGACTGCGGGGGAGAGGATGAGGCTTGGTGGGAACTATTCACTGGCTTACCCCACCTGCTACCATATTGCCCCCACCAACTACCATAATGCCCTGGCCATATTTTTAACACAGCACTTGAAACACTTTATGGTTCCTATTCATTCCTAGTTTATCTGTCTCCTCTGGCTATGAGCTCCTGAGACAGGAGTGGTGACTTCATTGGTCTTTGGAAATTAAAGTAGCCAGATTTAGCAAATAAAAATACAGGATGACCAGCAAATATATTTTTAGTACATGTCTCCTGGAAGATATTTATTCGGCAAATATTTAACTATACAGTTCTTCATTATGAGAAAAGCAAATGTAACCAGAATCTTATGTTTCAACTAGTAACCCTATTGGACTCCCAGAGTCTGTCGTCATGATAGAGATTGTTTTGAATGAATGTTAGATAGGAGGAATGAAGATCTGTTCCCTCCAAACAAAGAGATGTAAGGATAGAAACAGCAACATAAAACTATCTTTCTAGTAAATGTGACATTTTAAAAGGAAAATTTGGCGCTATTGTGTGTGTGTGTGTGTGTGTGTGTGTGTGTGTGTGTGTTGTGTGCTCCAGCTCTGCCACTGAATGAAGAAGCAATAATCAATGATTTCCTGGGAGCCGTGAACACACTCTACGCCGCTATATTGGTCTCTAACCATCAGTACTCTCTAAAGGTTACACAGGGAAATGGCTGAAAAGCGCGAGAGCTGCCAGGAATATCCTGTTTTGTTGGAAAAACAACAGAGAGCTTAAAGATTAATTGGGTCATAGATAAAGGACATAGAACCCAGCTGGAGGAGGCTACAACGCACACATGTGTGACAATTTGAGCATCAAAAGGATAATGTTAGTAATGGATGTTAACACATTGAAAAATTAATGAGTTTATAGTAATGAGAGAAGGGGGAGAGAGAGAGAGGACAGGAGAGGAGGGGAGGGGAGGGAGAGAATGAAAGGGTAAAAGGATGAATAGCAGTGTCTTTCTAGAAGAGGCTAGCTAGGAAGAATGGAAAGAGCAATAGGAGTAAAAAATCACCATATTATAATCAGAAATGTAATACTTGATTTAGGTGAATGTGATCAAGGAATTTTGTAAAGGGTCAATAGAGAACAGGATATTCACATGGAATAAAATGATCTCACACATACCTTGCCTCTGTTTATTTGTTACACTAGTTCTACATTTTTTTTTTTTTTTTTTTTTTTTGCGGACTGGGGATTGAACCCAGGGGCGTTCTACCTCCGCGCTACACCCCCGGCCCTATTTTTTATACTTTATTTTGAAACTGGGTCTCACGAAGTTGCGGAGGGCCTCACTAAGTGGAGAGAGAGAGAGAGAGAGAGAGAGAGAGAAACAGAGAGAGAGAGAGACAGAGAGAGAGACAGAGAGAGAGAGAGAGACAGAGAGAGAGAGAGCTGAGGCTAGTCATGAACCCGGATCCTCCGGTCTCCACCTCCCAAAGTACAGGGATTACAAGCATGCGCTACCACGCCGGGCTTAGTTCTACATTTTTCACAAGGGATATGTTCCAAGACTCCCAGGGAATGCCTGAATCTCAAAAGGTACCAACCCCTATATATACTATATTTTTCCTATTTATACCTATGATAAAGTTTAATTTATCAATCAAGCACGGTAAGAGGTTAACAATAATAAAGAATAATAAAACAAAACAATTATAACAAGGTACTGTGATAAAAGGCATGCGAATATGGTTCTCTCCCTCTTAATGTATCTTATTGTATTTTCGCTTCATAGCCTCTCTTTGGAATATCCAAATTGCCAGCATCACTTCTCTTGCTCTCTGGGACCATTGGTAAGTAAAATAAGGCTTACTTGAACACAAGCACTGTAATTCCATGACCCGATAACGAAGATGGCTACCAAGTGATTGGCGGCGAGTAGCACGCGGAGCGAGCTGTGTTGGACAGTGGGAGAATTACGTCCCAGGTGGAAGGAGCAGGAAGGTGTGAGCTTTCATCCATCGTGCTATTCAGAACGGCATGCAACTTAAGCCTTACGAATTGTTTATTTCCAGAAATTTTTTTGCTTAATAATTTCAGCCCATGGTTGAGTACGAAGGATCAAAACTTTAGAAAGGGAAACTGTGGATAAGGGGGCGCTATTGACACTATCAGGGGGAAATTGAATGGCTACAGTGAAAGGGTCTGGCAGCCACTGCTAAACATGCGGTCAAATGTCACCCATGGCGGAACCCCAAATGTGTCTTCTGATGAGAAGCAGTAAGAAGCACCACCAACACCTGTGGAATATTCGCAGCAAAAAAATGTTTCCCTAGCAGCTAGTCATGAGGAAGTAACCAGAGAAATCCAGAACATAGGACATTTCACAGGACACTTGGCCTCAAATCTTCACAAATATCAGTATCATGAAAGACAAAAAAAAAAAAAAGAGCAAATTATTCTAGAGTAAAAGACCCCAAAGGGACACAACCACCAAATGTCATGGGTTGGCTTTGCTTGGACCTTGGGTTGATGGAGGATGATCGGAGAACTGCAGAAGACATTTTGGGGACAACCAAGAAAAACAGAAATGATGTTATTGAGTTACTATTTTTTTTTTTGGCAGGGGTGTTCTATTTTTTATATTCTATTTTGAAGTAGCTGAGGCTGGCCGCGAACCTGGATCCTCCGATCTCTGCCTCCCAAGTACTGGGATTACAAGTGTGTGCCACCACGCCCAGCGTCTTTGAGTTACTATTAATTGTCGTGGATGTGAGCACCCTGTGGTGGCTCTGTAGAAGAAAATTCTTATTCTCCACACATCTCCAGGTGCACGCCAAAGGATGAAGTGTCATGGTGTCTGCAACTTAATTTCAAATGATTCAGAGAGAGAGAATGAATCTAGGTGAAGGATTTTTTAAAACATTAAAAGTAAAAAAGGGCAAAAAGAAGGGGGTAGCAGTGTGAGGACTTTTGGAAAAGATTCAGAAATTGGAGAAAGGCTGAGAGAGGGAAAAAGAGGGGTGAATGAAGCATTTGTGAATTGCTCATCAGGCTGCAGGGACCCTCTGTCTCCCTCCTCCTCCTCCAGGACATCCCCCCACTTCTGGCTTTGGGGTGCACTGTGAGGTACTCCAGCCCAGAGCAGAGCTGGGTCCTTGACTGATGGAGCAAAAAGCTTCTGTGATGAATTTGACTCTTCTAACCAGAGCTTAGTATCTCCAAGCATCACATCGGTCTGTAGTATCTTTATTAAGACATCACACACACACACACACACACACACACACACACACACACACACACACACACACACACGGCGGGGTGGGGGGGGAGAGAAAGAAATCTATGCGAATAATCTGTCACCTCCTGCAGTTCCCTTTCTTCCTGGCCACAGCCCAGCCCATTGCAGGTGACGGAATGCACCACCCAAGCAATGATTCCTCCCAACACAATAATTACAAAACACTTAGCGGTATTTCTAAATGATTATATGTTTTATATAGATATTTATCTTTCTCAATTTTGACTTAAAATCTATAAGTAATTAGTTATCAGCCTGGCTACCAGGGTGACAGGCGGTTTCCTTAATTTTCTATGCAGTCGACGGGTTTTAACTCTAAAATTATTCTAGTCACAGCATACTTCAAAGGTCTAAATGAAAAAAAAAGTTAAATGCCTTAATATCTTTGAGATTTGCAAAGATATTTGAGGATTTGCTGAGGGATTCAGTGTAGGATGAAGAAAGTGTTTTGTTAGCAGGGAGACTAACTTGCATCTCCAATTTGAAAGAAAATGCGAAATCCAAATGCACAGAGATTATTTAGATGAGAGAGCCCCAGAGCCATTGTCATTCCTCTGTCGCCTGCCTTTGAGTCCTAGGTTGCACTGGTTCAGAGGAAACCGGGAACACATGAGCTCCCCTCCTCTGGCAAGGGTAACCAGGGCTTAACACAGAGAAAGTGCAAACTGGCAAATACTAATTATAAGGTGTCTAAATTGTCATTGAAGCTCAATTCCCCTCCTGGATAAATGCAGGCCAGCAAGCTGCCTTTTGAATCCTGCAGAGTCCACACCCCTGGGGAGCTGGGCCTGGCCCCCCATAGGTTGATGCCTTATCCTGGTGGCATTGCTAACTGGCTGATGTACCCTGGAAGACCTTCCCACCCTGGCTTTCCTAGTGGGGTGTCCCAGATTTCTAGTCCTCTGTCCTCATTTCCACAGGATGGTGTGTGGTAAGAAAATCCCATTCCGGTTATGTATGCAGTTCCAAATGCTCAGCTCTGTGTTCGGGCAGTGCTTCAAGACATAACTAAGCCTGGATCCCAGGCTTCAAGGAGCACAAAAGAAGAAACGATTACAGCCACCTATACAGAGCACTTACACAGAGCGCCCAGACAGGTCACTTCATAGGACCTTCTCAATACATATACATGCATATACACACATGCATGTGTACGCGTGCATCAAGAAGTATTCTATGTATGTACTACATGCATAAATATGCTTTTATATCTATAGTGTATAATATATACACATACCCATAAAATACCACTTTCCACAATAGCTATAGTTAGAATGGCAAACATCAAGAATACAAACAATAAATGTACAAAAAATGTTCAACAGCATTAGCGATCAGAGAGATGCAAATCAAAACTACCCTGAGGTTTCATTTAACCCCAGTTTGAATGGCAATCATTAAAAACCCAAACAATAACAAATGCTGGCGAGGATGTGGAGAAATAGGATCTCTGATACACTGTTGGTGGGATTGCAAATTAGTGCAACTGCTGTGGAAAACAGTGTGGAGGATCCTCAGAAGAATGGGAATGAATCTACCATATGACCCAGCTATACCACTCCTGGGTATCTACCCAAAAGAATGGGAACCAAACTACCAGAGTAATGCATGCATATCTATGCTTACAGCTGCACAATTCACAGTTGCCAAACTATGGAACCAACTGAGATGTTCATCAACAGATGAACAGATGACAGAACTATGGGATCTATACACAATGGAATTCTACTCAGCCATAAAGAACAAAAAAATTATGTCATTTGCAGGGAAATGGATGGAACTGGAGAACATTATGCTAAGTGAGATTAGTCAGTCACAAAAAGTGAAAAGGAGTGTTCTCCCTCATATGCGGAAGCTAGGGAGAAATTGGGACACAGGAAGGACTCCGAAGGAGGAGAAACCTTAGAAGAGTGAAGAAGGAGACCTAACTGAGGGAGATGGGGGAGGAGAGGGAAACACCTCAATGGTCATGATGCACAGACACAAACTTATCAAAGTCAACCATTGTGCTGAGCATGGGAAGGAGGGGAGGGGGAGGGAATAAGGTGAGAACTGGGGGAGGGCTTAATGAGTGCTGTGTGCATGTATGCCTCTATCACCCTGAACTTCAACAAGATGTATGATTACAATGCACCAATGAAAAAATAAACAAAATAAAACATACATAAAAAAGAAAAAAGAATATAAACAATTAATGCTGGCAAGGATGTGTGGAAATAGGAACTCTTATACACTGTTGATGAGATTGTAAATTGGTACAAACACTATGGAGATCAGTGTGGAGGTTCCTCAAAAGACTAGGAATGGAAACACCATATGACCCAGCTATACCAATCCTTGGTATTTTTCCAAAAACAATTAAAGTTAGAATACTATAGCAGTTTCATTATGTTAAATGAGATTAGCCAGTCACAGAAAGTGAAGGGCCATATGTTTTCTCTGATATGCGGAAGTTAGGGAGTCATCGGGATACCAGAGGGACTGCAGATAATGGAGGAGAAACTGCAGTGGAGCCAGGGAGGTGGGCTAGGGGAAGGGGAGGGGGAGAGGGAGGGTTGATGAAGGAATCACTTCCACTGACATTGTGTACATGTATACATACCCATGTCAATCTCAATACCCTGTATGGGGAAGGGGGAGTGGGGAGGGAGGGGGGAGCCCGCCAAGTGCTGTGCGCATGTGTGTCACTATCACTATGAACTACATTATGACGTGAGAGAATACTACAGCAATACAAGCATAACCATGCTTATAGCAGCACAATTCACACTAGCCAAATTATGGAACCAACCTAGGTGTCTGTCAACGGATAATAGATAATGAAAATGTGGTAATACACACAGAAAGAACAAAAATTATGTCATTTGCTGGAAAATGGATAGAACTGGAGAATATTATGCTAAGTGAGATTAGCCAGTCTCAGAAAGTGAAGGGTCATACGTTTTCTATCTTATGTGGAAGCCAGAGAGAAAACAGGAAACATAAGGGACTTCAGATAAATGAGGAGAGAGATCAGTAGAATAGTGGAAGGGGATTAGGAAAGGGAGGTGGGACGAGGGAAGAAAACAATTAAAAAAAATGCTATGTCCGTATATGAAGGTATCACTACAAGTTTCACTAAGATGTACAGGGAGGGAGGAGGGGAAGGCAGGGTGGGATGTGGAGGGAATCACACCCAGGGCTGTGTACAGATATGTTTGCGTCACACTGAACCTCACTATGATGTATAATTGCAATGCAGTAATGAAAGTGTGTGTGTGTGTGTGTGTGTGTGTGTGTGTGTGTGTGTGTGTGAATTGAAAACCAGGCATTTTTAAAGTCCTAGGACTCTATTCTCTGGGCTTCCCTCCCCCCTTCATTCTATGTCTGTCCCTCTCTGGTGAAGAGAAAACAGGCCCTTCTTTTCCTGCAGGGTCCTACCGTGGCTATTTGCTGCATGGGCCGCTTGAGAAGCCACCCTGGGGACAGCATGCATGGCATGAATGGAGTTTCCATCTTTGTGTCTTTGAGCTTGGGATTGATCCAAAGTCATGGCAGAGAGAGCCCCAAACACCTGTCTCTTGGTCAGGACAAGGCAGAGCATCATGGCCTGCAGCTCATCATGACTACCCTCAGTGAGGAAGAGCGATTCCCCGAAGGAAGTCAGCCGGGAAGGGGGAATGGGACAGCATGACCAAACACAATAGTGTCCTCCGCGTCAGGCTCGAGGCCAATGGATGTTGCAGAAAGAGCAGGGGACAGAACCCCCTCTCCTCTCCCTTCTGCCCATAGCTTACTTAGAGTCCCAAATCCGAGGAGGATTCATTCTTCTTTAACAAACATTTGCATGGCTCTTGCCATGTCCCGAGCACTGCTCTGAGAATCTGGCAAATATTAACTCAGCGGTCTCTGATCACAAGGAGCCATGAGGGAGTGTGGCGGCTTACCTGCTCTCACGGCTCGGTCATAGGATTAAACAAATGTAAGTAAATCATCTCGCAGAGCTGCTGCACACAGCAAAGCCTCAGTAAACGTGAGTTGCTGTCTCTGAGCAATCCTCCGCTGCTGTCCTCCAGAGAGCTCCACTGGGAAGATGCCAGGGTCTCACGGGGAGTTCCCAGCTTCTGAAATTGATAGTAGGAACAGCTGCCCCTCCAAAGGCACAGCCCGTCTCCTGTGCCCCGAGAGTCCAAGATGAGGGATGGGGTGTGTAGACACACTAGACATCAGATGTGTGACCTCGGGGTGTCTCACAACCCCCATCCCTGGCACTTTCTAACACGAGGGCAACTTTTTCTCTCATTTCCTACACTCTCAGCAACTCTGTGCACACTGCGGTCTGACGATGGAAATGTTCTCTATTGGTGCTGTTCAACATGGTAGCCAAGAGCCACATGTGGCTACCAAACACTTCAAAGGTTGCTAATTGTACTGAATTGAATTTATAACCAAGTTTAATTTTAATCATTGAACTTCGGAGGGCCATTCTTGGCTACCACAGTGACCCCACGGGTAGAGCTTGTGATGTTCCAGAGCATACCTAAGAGACCCTGGTGCCTAGGGCAGGGGTGGCAGGTGACTTGAGGGAGGACTGAGTCCTCAGAGGCAGCTCCAGAAGGTTCCCTGCCCTGGCCACCTGCAGCCCTGGCCCCTGCAGCCCTGGCTGTAAACCCCGGGCATGGCAGCTGGCTGACGCCCCAGGCAGGAACCAGCCTGCTTCCACCCCGCACTCAGTTTTCTCACAATCAACTGACCCAAAGGTTAATAGAGGTGAGACAAATGGGAGACGCGTGGAGAAGAAATAATTAATCTGGGGTTTCAGTTCCCCCAGTGTGACTCATCCCCGTAGAGCCTCCTGTCTCTGGCTGCTCTTGGAGGTTGCATTTTACAAAAGAACAACAAAATCCCATGCACACCAGTAATAAGGCTTAGAAGTATGGGCCGTCAGAGGGGAGGAAGCTTCTATAGCATCCAACTCAACTCCCTGACTTTAAGAGCAGAGGAACTGAGGTCGGCTATTTCAAAATATCTGGGACTGGGTAATTTACAAAGAACAGGAATGTATTTCTCACAGTCCTTGTGCCAAGATCAAGGCTCCGGCAGGTTTGGGCTTTGGCGAGGGCCCGGTCGCTGCTTCCAGGATGGTATCTTACTGCTGCATCCTCCTGAGGGGATGAATGCTGGGTCCTCACATGGCAGAAGGGATGGAAGGGGAGGGGAAGGGCAGAGCTAGCTCCCTCCAGCCCTTTCATAAGGCACTGATCTCATCCTTGAGTGTGGAACCCTCATGACCTAGTCACCCCTACAAGCCCCACCTCGATACCATTGTGCTGAATTTTGGAGGGACACAGACATTCAAACCGTAGCAGTGGGCAAGCAGGAGGGCTGGCTCTGCCCAGTCCACTCCTGCGGGATGAAGTGTGGGAAAGGAGACGGTTCCTTCCTGTCACAGAGGCCAAGTCTTACAGGATCACAGGAGTCTGGGCCGTGGGCATGCTCACAGTGCCAGGCGTGGAGAGAGAGGTGCAGGGTACAGGTGGAGGAAGGGCTGGGGAGAACAAGGACAGCCAGAGGGGTGGACCTACCTTCTGGACAATTAACAGAGCAGCCTCTAGGGTGCACAGCAAGGCTTTTCTGAGCTACTGGGCAGAAAAGGTCTTTCTTGAGCAGTCTAGGTCTTTCTTTATGGGTTCAAGTTGGGATACAAGATTTAAAAATATAGTGAAACTTTGCCCCCAGCCAGTGGCAGTGGGTCTCCACATGTTCCGACACCCCCTCCAGAGCTCCTCTGGCCACTTCGCCCTATTGCAATAGGCCACATGTACTGCAACAGCATTTCCATTGAGAGCTGTGTTTGGCCGAGTGCATGATTATAATCCCAGCTTTAATTAATGGAGCACTTCTTACCCAGGGCCAGGAATGGGCTAATGGTTTCACTTGCCGCTATGTCACGTGATCCCCATGACAAGGCCATCAAGTAAATTTCCTTCTCTCCATTTCACAGCTGTGGAGACAGGCTAGGGAGATGGAGCAACGTCTCCAAGGTTACACAGCGGGGAGTGGCAGAGTGGAAAATGGAACTCAGGTCTGTTTGTCTTGAAGGCTCTTGCCTTGGAAGCCTTTTGAGGGCCTCAGGCAGGCTCACGAGCCCCATGACATGCTTGGCACACGCGGAAGCGTGTGTCATGGGGCTCAGCCTGGGCACGTGGCGTGGTCCTTCAGAGAACACAGCCTGGGGGCTCTGAGGTCCGTCTCTGAGTTCTGTACTACCTGCAGAAACCACACCCCCCTTCCTCACCTGTCCTGGTCTGGGGGTCACTTTTCTCTTTGACCTGACATCTTCGCAGGGATTTCCTCTGTCCGGTGGGGAGGGGGTCTCCCCTGCCTCAGCAGTGAAGGCTGGTTAGGGAAACCAGGAAAGAAGTCTGGTTGGTGACTCATTTCTGAGCCCAAACACTTCTGGGGTGACGTCCCCTGCTGAATGATGGTGCCTTGTCCTTTCGGCGGGTGCGCTGGGTGTGAGGGAGGCGGGGCTCCCAGCCGACTGCAAGAAAAGGTTAGGAGCTCCACGCAGCATCCTCGATGAACACTGGGGACTGCTCCAGGTGGAGGGATGTCTGAGCAAAGAGCACTGGCTCCTGATTAATACTGCGTGCTTTGCCTCGATGGGCCGCGCCGAGGGCTGTTAATCATCTGTCCCGTGTGCGGCATCGGCGCGCAGGAGTGCCCTGCTCCCCAGTCTCCCAGGAAGGAGCTGCATGTGGCCAAGCCGCCCTGTCCCAGACTCCCCCAGGAGGACCAGGAGGGCTTTGCCCGGGGGTGGGGGTGGCAAGAGGCCGAACATGCCTTAGGACAAAATTCCAGGGAATCAGAGAATTTTATTCCCCTTTTCAAAGCAATCAAGAGAGAGAATATTATTTTTGTTTTTGTTTGGTTTGGTTTTATTGTGCTAAAATACACATAACATAAATACACATAACATAAAATTTACCATTCATTTAGTACATTCATGTGCAGCTATGACCTTTATTTAGTGTTAAATAAGAAAAACTGGGCAGGAGCCAGGCGCAGTGGCACACGCCTGTAATTCCAGTACTTGGCATTCTCCTGAGACAGGATGATTGTAGATTCGAGGTTAGCCTCGGCAACTTAGTGAGACTCTGTTTCGAAATAAAATAAATAGGGGTGGGGGTGTAGCTAAGGGGTAGGATGCCCTTGGGTTCAATCCTTCGACTCCCTCAACACAAAAACAAAAATGGGCAGGCTGGAATATTTGCCTTTGGAGTCATGGTGTGTTGGCACATGGCTGTAATCCCAGCACTTGGGAGGCTGAGACAGGAGAATTGCAGGATGGAGGCCAGCCTTCGCAACTTAGTGAGACCCTCATGAACTTAGCAAGACTCTGTTTCAAAAGAAAAAATAAGAAGGGCTGAGGGTGTAGCTTAGAGGTAGAACACCCCTAGGTTCAACCTCCAGTACCAAAAAAAAAAAAAAAAGAGAGAGAAAGAAAGGGAACTAGCCAAGACCACCATACTGTAGAAGCCCAGCCCTCTGGAGACGCCATGTGGAGGCGCTCGGGTGGCAGCCCCATTGAGTGACCAGCTGGACTCTCTAATGTGGCTGAGCCTCTGGGTGACAGAGCCGCAGTCCACTGCTGGCTTTCTTTTCTTTCTTTCTTTCTTTTTTTTTTTTTTTTGCGGTACTGGAGATTGAACCCAGGGGCTTCTACCTCCGAGCTACACCCCCAGCCCTATTTTTTATTCTTTATTTTGAAACGGGGTCTCACTAAGTTGCAGAGGGTCTCACTAAGTAGCTGAGGCTGGCCGCGAACCCGGATCCTCTGGTCTCAGCCTCCCAAGTACTGGGATTACTAGCACCATGCCCGGCTCACTGCTGGCTTCTGCAATCCCACTTGAGACCCTATGTTAGATCGGCTCTGTGGAGCCCTTCCCGAAATCCTGGCCCACAGAACAGCGAGCCAGTGCAGCAGCGGGCTAAGTGAAAGCAAACGAGGCAGCTGCCTCAGCATCACCAGAGGGGCCTTTAGGTACAAAGTGCACGCACTTGTTCATAATGATCTTACATTTAAAAAAATGAGAAACACACTGAGGCTGGCGGGGGAGTGGCTTGCTCCGGGACACAATGCTCCAGAACCCAGGCTGCCTGCCCCCCAGCCTGAGGAGTACTGCCTATGTCACCCTGTGTCCCCACACGAAGGGCAGCTCACCAGACAGACACAGCACCACTGTGGCCACAGTATTCCTGGCCTCTGTTGTTGATTTTACAGAAGACTTTCCTTTTCTTCTTCTTTTTTCTTCTCCTCCTCCTCTACCTCCTCCTTCTTCTTTTTCTTTTTTTGTGGTACTGGGGATTGAACCCAGAGGCATTCTACCTCCAAGCTACACCCCCAGCCCAATTTTATTTTTTTATTTTGAAGCAGGGTCTTGCTAAGTGGCTGAGGCTGGCCTGGAACCTGTGATCCTCTTGTCTCAGTCTCCCAGATACTGGCATTACAGGCCCACCCCATCACACCTGGCTATTTACAGAAGACTTCCTTACCCCAACAATTCTTCTCCTGAGCGGGGACATCGGGAGCAGGCCCCTCACATGGAACCTGCTGCCTCCAACCTGGGGTCCTGCCCAGGTCTAGAAGGGCAGGGAGCAATGGAGCCATTGAAACAGAGAGACTGTGTCCCCAGACCAGCCCCCTGTCAGGAGGGAAAGTGGAGAAATGGCGTGGAGTCCGCATCGCTGAGTCCAACAAGCAGCACAGGCCAGGAACCAGCCAAGCAAGCAACGTGCTGGCTTCCTGGCAGCTTCGCCACCCCGCAGGGGGCCCCAAATGGACTTTTAAGCGCCTGGGGGCTGATGCAATTGAGGAATGCGATTGACAGGCCCCGAGAGGCTCCCAGCAAGCCCCTGTCCCTCTGCCTGCACCCCTACCCCAGGACAGCCTGGGAAGGCGATCTTGTGGGCAGGGGAGCGAGGGACTGGCCAAGCCCGGGCCACAGAGGGGAGAGGCAGTGGCTCTGTGGGGCTCTCCACCTGACCACAACCCCCAGACATTTCCAGACTGGGGTCCCGGGTTGCACCGCACGAATGGGAGAAATTCAAGCCTTTCGAGGGACCCCATTTTCCTCATTTACATAATGGAGACCAAGGCGGGATGAATGAGATTATGGGTTTTATTTAAGCTATTTTTCCCTTTAGCCAGGGAATTCTTTATTCAAATGGACTGTTGCAAAGAATAAAATGAAGCTGCTCTTACCACTGGTGGGGTGGTGGCCGCCAAGGTGCCCAGAGCCCATCCCCGGCCCTGGCCTACCCCACTTCTTACCCACGGGATTTCTTAAGCATTTACTATTTAAAAATAATTCTTGTTTTCCCACCAGTCTTCCAGGGAAAAATTTGGAGTCAGGAAAACCGAGGGTTCAAATCTTTGCTCTTCATAGCATTTTACAGTTTGGAGGAAGTAACACATACTTAGTTGGATACTCAGTTTTTTCCATCTGTAAAATGGATCTAATATTACCTATTGCCCAGGGCTCCTAGGAGGTCAAAGTCCTGCTGGCAAAGAATCTGGTGTCCTGGTGCCCCTCATAACTATCCTGTCCTCTTTTTGTAAGGCTGCTTTTGGATCCCATCCCATCAGAGCCTCCCATCGCGCAAGATTCTATCTGGGTTCTGTCCAGCATAGATAATGGGCCAGGCATTGTGTTGGGTAGTGGGCAGTGGAGGGTTAAAGACAGATGAGACAGGGCCAATGACTTCATGGCACATGCACACAAGAAATTGGTAATTCACACACAAAGGATTTAAACAATGGATATATTTAAACCTAGAAACAGGATTTCATATTTATAATAGTCCCCCATTATCTGAGGGCAATATGTTCCAAGATCCCCAATGGATGCCTGAAATTGCAGATAGGACCAAACCATGTGTGTGTGTGTGTATATGTACACACACATTATACACATATACTCTAGCATACTATACACAGACTTAATGTCCTTTTTTGCTTTTTGGCCTGTAACCTCCTTTGCATCACTGCACTGAAGCTTTGGGGCCATTATTAAGTAAAATAAGAGTTACTGGAACAGAAGCACTAAGATACTGTGACAGTCCTCCTGATCGCTCAGAGAGCTGCTAAGTAACTGGTAGGCAGCTAATACAGCACGGATACGCTGGACGAAGGGATGGTTCATGTTCTGGGATGGAGAGAAATTTTATGATTTTATCACCCTACTCAGCACAGAACACAAGGTAAAACTTTTGAATTGTTTATTTCTATATTTCCCTTTTAATATTTTTGGACCAAAGTTGACTGCAAGTAACTGAAACCATGGAAAGCAAAATGGTGGATAAGGGGGGAATTACTGTATTTTGACTAATATTCACTTTATAGCTTTTGGTTAAGTCGTGTAGCTTGTTTTGAACCTTATTGTGGTCTTCAAAACATGATAGTGATCCCGTCTCTCTTTCATTTATCCTCAAATGCCATCAACCTGGTTTCCATGTCTTTCCCACATCATGACCAAGCCAAGAGCAGAATTCAGGTCTGGTCACTAAATTGACTTGCTCTGTTCATCAACCCTGTGGTTGTTCAGCCAGTTCACCGGTCATCTCTCCCTCTTGTGCACAACTACACCTTTTTATTTTAGAACACTTCATACTTTTATTTTTAATAAACACACTTTTATATTGCCTGGCATGTTCAAGGCCCTGGGTTCAATGTCCAGCACCATAAAAGCATGCAAACAAAAAAAACCCACACTTATAATGTAACTAACTCTCATATAACTGTCTTAAGCCCATTTTTAGAGCAGATCCCATTTTGCGTCGCTCTTCTCTCTCCTTTCTGACCTTCTACTCACAATAACCCCCAGTTTACAGTTCAATAATTGATATGCCTTTCTTCCTTTTCATATAGCTTTATATTTATGATTTATAAAATTGTATCAACTTGTTACCTATCTTATTTTTTCCTCTTGTTAGTGTGCAGGGACTGATAAAACCTTACATTCTACTATTGGTTTCCTTTTCTTTCTTGACCTTGTTACCAGACACTTATTTTTCTATTACTATTACTTGAAATAAGATACCAGCTACTTCACCAAGTAGGACATTCTATTTCCACACCGTTCCTCCATCTTCGCTCTGTGCAAAGAGACCATTAGAACATTCGCTCTCCCTCTCCCGATCCTGGACAAG
The DNA here is from genome assembly GCA_004027185.1 of Glis glis. Classification (NCBI taxonomy): domain Eukaryota; kingdom Metazoa; phylum Chordata; class Mammalia; order Rodentia; family Gliridae; genus Glis; species Glis glis. The sequence goes on from PVJS01029757.1 coordinate 22,422, forward strand.
CATTTGGGACATGTCTAACCTCCTTTCTCACCTGCGGTCCTTGCTGACTTAGTGTCACTGATGTAGTTTAGAGCTTTTGATTCTAGACTATTGCAAGAATTCCCTTAGAATTCCCAGACTTCTGTATGTAACATCAATATTTCACTTTTCCAGAGAATCCATTTAGTCTCTATTCAGAAATCTGTTATTTGCTTACTTATCATCTGTTTGCTTTTTTGGGGGGGGGGTACCGGGGATTGAACCCAGGGGCGTTCTACCTTCGTGCTACACCCCCGGCCCTATTTTTTTTTACTTTATTTTGAAACCGGGTCTCATGAGGTTGCAGAGGGCCTCACTAAGGAGAGAGAGAGAGAGAGAGAGAGAGAGAGAGAGAGAGAGAACTGAGGCTGGCCGCGAACCGGATCCTCCGGTCTCCGCCTCCCAAAGTACTGGGATCACAAGTGTGTGCCACCACGCCCGGCTCTTTTTGCTTTTGAACCATTCCACAACCCCCGTATTTACATGCCCAGTTTCATGATTCCATCCTCCAGCTCTTTTACTTTTTCCTTCATGATTTTCATCGCCTGATGTTGTTGCTTGTGCATCGGCACAGGTTATTTTTATCTGACTCTCTAGGTCACCAGTTCAGTCTCAGCTGCACCACCTCTTCCTTCTGTTCACTTGCTTTATTGTTGAATTGAGAAATCCACATTTTATCTCCTGAAAGTCGTGTGTGTGCGCACGCGCGTGTGCTGCTCTTGATCACCAAGAAGTGCTCTGTTTTTCTGTGCAATCTCAGAGATAAGGATTTGAAAGCAGAAAGAGCCACAGATACAAGAGAAATTAAAACACTTATATACTTATATGCAATTTTTTGGCAATCATTTTAAAGTCTAGAAGGAATGGATGATTTCTGAGCAAACAAACTTCCAAAATTGACCCCAGGAGAAGTGGAATGTTTGAAGAGACCAATTACCTTAGAAGAGAGAGAGAAAAACGATTAGAGAGCTGCCTGCTGCTTAGTGCATAACCAGGGCCTGACGGCATTGCAGCGGGTTTTATCTAATATTCAAAGACCAGGATTGCCACTCTCTCTTGCTAGGTGTACCTCATTTTGTCTGGTGGATCATCCTGTCTGAGCCCCTTAACCTGTGCAGGGGGATCCCCTGGAAGGAGACAGGTGGAGAGCGGCCTGCGGCAGGCTTATCAGGGAGCTCGCTTGGGATCATCCCTAGAGGGGAAGGCAAGGCACCGGGATTGGAGAAAGGGAGAATCGGGCAGTGGTGAGCCTTTTCCACAAAGCCAGCCTCTGTGAAGCTGTTTGTGTCCCTTCAGGGTCATCCTAAGCTGAGGCGAGGGGGCTGGGCTCTGATATCCTGCGTCACCTAAGCACGGATGTTGTCTGCCCTGGAAAGGGGAACGAATGGAGATAAGCCAAGTGTGCCAGTCGGCATTCTTACCACTGTGACTCAAACACCTGATGTGCAAGACTTGGAGGAAGAAGGGTTTATTTTCTCATGGATCTGGAGATTTCAGAGGTCACAGTTCATTCTCTGGGTCAGCTTCCAAGCAAGAGCTGGGGCTGCGGGTCCTCAGGGCATCATGGTGGGGAGCAGAGAGAGATGGGTGGGAGCTTGTGGCAGCAGGGGGCAGAGGAGAGGAAGCCGCTGCAGCTGCCAGTTGGAGAAAATACTGTCCTTGGCTATGCCCCCAGGGACCCCTCCCCAGCAACCAATTCCCCCCTCCAACGTGGCTGCCTTCTTTAAGGCATCAGGTCTGTTGAACATTTTAAATCCAAACCATAATCCAGTGTGGTGGTGCACAAATATAATCCCAGTCCTTGGGAGGCTGAGACAGGAGGATCGCAGATTCACGGCCAGCCTCAGCAATTTAGCAAGGCCCTCAGCAACTTAGTGAGACCTGTATCAAAATAAAAATAAAATAGAGCTGAGGGTATAGCTCAGAGGTAGAATTCCCCTGGGTTCAATCCCCAGTAACACACACACACACACACACGTCATTTTCAAGCTGGGGTATTTTTGGAAATGAAAAAGTTTTTCAACCGAAGCCATCACCAGAGAGCAGGGTCAGGCTTGAGAGCTCTTCGAGTGGCAACAGACCCAAGCCTGACATCTCATTGTAGGTTATTTCCAGC